>QUWT01000102.1:0-44426 GCA_004329165.1 Spatholobus suberectus | reverse complement strand
ACCACCGCCATCACATAGACAATGAGAAGAAGAACGAGGAAAACAATTCAAGTTTCTTGGTTCTTAGAAGCAACACCAAGTTATCTCTTGAAATTTACACTAATTATTTCATTTCAATGGACTAAATATTCACATTGCAATGCAAAGTTCCTACCTTTTAAGGTGTGTGTTTATAGTAGGAGGATTGCCCTTTTCAAAAATTTAGGGACTTGATAATGTGAACTTCCATCTTACAACCTGCATTATCACCAACAATTGTAGAAACCAAAGTGAGGGAGAAAAACTAACAAATAACAAATAAGAACAAAATTTGGTACTAAAAAAAAAAAAATAAGAATATCATTTTACTTTATCTTATCATGTGTGTTATCCATGATGATGCAAACTCTCCACACAAGGTGGGTTAATTTCCTACACTTGATGCATGTATATTTGGAAAATAATGCAATTGCGAGCTTAAGCAAATTAATATTGCCAAATAAAAAGCAAATGCTAAAGCCTTACAAAGCAATAAGCTTGGATGAATACCTAGCACTAAGTCTCAATTTACTCATATGATTATTGATAAAAAGCAAAACAAATAGGTGAAGCATGTCAAGAAGAAACTTTGTCATGTACCCTATCATTGAGAGGAAAGAGAATGATAAAAATGATGGAATAGGCTTCATTGCCTTTCATTTTCTTTCATTATTAGGGACGTTTGTTTCAAGGTATCATTTGCATTTCTAGGAATCACAGTCTCAGCAGTATGTATTTAGGAATGTTATTCTTTGGTATATTTAAAAATACATTTGGTTAGATATTAATATTCCTAGGAATATGTTTCAAATTAAAATAATCGAAAAAAAATAAGAAAAAAAGTGAAAGTGTAATTAGATTGGAAATTAACTTCCCACATTCTTATGGAAATATAACTTTCCCAGTCCTTATCTTGGGAATGAAAATGAAATAAAACATGGTCATACTTTCCTGAGAATAAACAATACCCAAGAATAATTTTCCAAACTCCTGACAAACATAGAAATATTACATTCCCAAGTTTATGTTCCCATAAATAAACTTTTAATCCATGAAACAAACTCCTTTTATTTTTTTCAATCCAATTAATGATCATTTCATATTAAAATGAATATTTAAAAATTCTAGAATAACATTCTAGAGCTTGCAGAGCTGGAGCAAGCTGTAGTATAGCTTGCTACAGAAATTTTCTTTAAAATTTTTATTGTTTATATTTTTCTCTCTTTTTCCTTTTATGGGCTTAAAATAGAATGGCCCAATATTATTATTATTACATTTTCCTTTTATATTTATTTTTGTTATTTTTCTAATTACCCGAATAAAATTGGGTGTTCACAAGGGTATTTTAGTCATTTCAATATTTATTTAAATTAAATTTCAAAATTTATTATTTCAAAAAGGGAGAATTATATTTAAATAATTTAATTGAAATTATTTAAGATTTGAAAGTGAAACATAATTAAGTAGCCTTCATAAATTTTAATAACATACGTTATTTGTTGAAAACAGAAAAAATTGAACAATAAAAGGAAAATTGTTGAGGGAAAATCGTAAGGGACTTTTCGATGTTTTCTACCTTAGCAATAAAGTGTTTTAATGCTTGAGACCTAGTGGGAGGACATTTGTGGTATGACAAATTTGGTTACATTGTGAAAGGTTGGGCTAATACTTAGGGCCTAGGGCCTAATTGTGTTGTTATTGTTATTTATCCAGAAAATGGTCTAAGTTAATTAAGTGGGATTTGTGGTTGTTGATGTAATCGGTGGAATGTTCACGCATAATCCATAGTTGTTGTAGGTGAGCATGCACGTAAGTTGAGGTTGCTTGGTGGGACCTTGACCTAGTGCGCAACCTAGTGTGGAAGGTGAATAGAGATTTCCTGGTAAAACCTTGAGGATAGGTAGATGAGCAATCTCACAAAGGCCCACGATGGTCACGAAAACCTATGTTGTGGTGGCTACTACCACGTATGCTTATCCTGATGATGCCTCTAGTCTACTCCACTAATTAGTTACCATGTCAGTTCAATGTGTTATGGCATGTGTTACTTTGGTGATCTATGGGTCGTTTATTGTTGTTGTACCATGTCAAGGGATACGTCTAAACCGGTTGCTTAATGCTTAGAAATCTCCATGGAGTTAAGTTTGCAAACATTGCATGGTTGTCAGTATATCGCATTATTGTGCATACCCACTTTTGTTATGATGTTTGCTAATTTGAGATATCTATTTTAGTGGATGAATTGATTGTAGGTTATTGTTTATCTTAGAATGCGTGTAAATGTGTGAACTTTTATGATTGTTTAAGTAAGCTCACCCTTACATGTTTGTCTATGTGTTTTTGATTGCTATGATTGTGAAATTCACATTTGCAGGAGGAAATGTCTAAAGCACTTCAACGTCTGGGTACCCTCTACCTCGAGTGCAGTGATACTAAGTTGGCTATGACAGTTCATGGTTTGTGGATTTGCTTTCTTAAGTGGTTAAATACACAGGAAATGTCACCATTACATATGTACCGATTGTGGGCCCATCCTTTTGTTTTTAGGGAATGCTACTTTAGAGTTTTGACTTTCCTTAGCTAAGTAGTGGCCAATGTCTCCTCGTGCTTTGAAGATCATTATACAATTTCGTCTACATGTAGTGATGTTTGTAGAAGGATACACGCTTGGGCTCTTTTTGTCTATGTTTGTAGCTCTAAAGAGGAGGAGAATCCTTTTGAGACCTCCTACTAGTAGCGAATAAGGATATTTTAATCATGGCCAACTTAGGGAGTGAGTTTTATACAGTATCACCTTATCTATTTCAAATGTTTTCTTATCGAATGTATTTTATTCCACTAGTATATATTGGTGCACTCTGAAATATCCTTATATTTGATGATTGAAAATACCATGAGGCACATTATAATATTTTATCTCCTTGTTATGCATGACTGTAAATATTATTTCATATATATATATATATATATATATATATATATATATATATATATATATATATTATTGGTAATTAAGTTAAAATGATATCTATCTGGTGTATATTATTTATTCATGAACGTAAAAAAAATGAACCTATATTTTCATAAGGAAACTATAAAAAGTTTTATTTAAAATTGAATTAACCCGAGATCATGTTAGTTAGTGTTAAGTAACGACAGTAAGTCATTATATCAGCCCATTAGGTTGACCTTTCTTTTTCCCTTTATATTCATTATAACTAAGGCTTATTCATGGTTATGGATTTATTGGTACTAATGAACTAAAATATTAATATTTCTAGTTTTGGTTTTTTAAGGTCATGGATAAGTGTATTTGATGTTTCAAGCATTTATATATTTTGATAGACTAATTAATGATTATTACAATTATGTTTAAATGATTTATTTTTTTTCCTATTAATTGTTTATCTTATAAGTTAAGCCATGAGTCATTTTTTTATAACTCATGTTTTTTCATTTTTAAATTATGGTGGGTTAAACCCAATATAGTTTGCAACCAACTAAAAGTAAATTGAGTTGAAAATTTTAACTCATTCTTAAAATAATTTAGGGTCAGCTTGTTACGTATCAAAAAAAAAAATTCTAATGTAAAATAATCTAGTAATTATTTTTAAGAAAATTTAAAAAAAAGCATAAGGCAATTTATGATTATTTAGAATCACAAAAATCACTTTTTAAAGAAGTAACTGATTTATGAGAAGCTACTCAAAAAAGCTTATGATTTTAATAAAATTTTAGATTTTTCTCAACTTCTAATTATTTTAAAATGCTGAAACAAATGTATAAAATACTTCTAAGAATGATTATTATAAAAAAAAGAGAAAATATATATATATATATGTACTGACAGAATAAAATAATTTGATACTATTTTTCAATTATAACACACTATGTACAATAAGTTTTTAATTTTGGTAATAACCATCCTAAAAATTGTACTAAAATTGATTTATAAATAATTGACAATATAAAATCTTTTACATTCACCATACACATCCGTTAAACTCTTAAAAAAAAGTGATTCATTTATAAGAAAATTGTAACTAATGGGCTCTTAAAACCAAACCAACCCAATTTTTTAAAGGGTTGATAGACAAATCGATTTGAGCGCAAGTTTGGCAATTTTCCTCCCTTCCTCCCACCCGAACATAGCATATAAAAACTGAAAAAAGTGCTAAGTTAGTGAATCCTGAATGAAAGAGGATACCTCATACCCAATCCTAGACAACAACATTCTTAAAATCTTTGAATTCTTTCCTTCTTTGGTGCCTTAACTAAACTCCACACTCTCGCCCACAAAGCCATGATCCTCCCAACCTCACACCTTTCGTGCCCTCTAATTTAAGCCCTTCCCACTTCCGAATTTCACATTCATGAGACACTTCCAATCTTCACGTTCACGCTCAACAATTAGTTCCACTCACTCCAACCTTCACCAAGTATCCCAACATTTATGAAACATCACATTTCTAATTCCTTTTTGTTTCAATTTTAGGCACAAAGGTAGCATCTATAAACAAATAATATTAATATTAGACGAGTGCTAATAACACCCTTTCTACTCTCTTTTTTTAACATACTCTTTGTTATTGACTTTAATTTATTGGAAATAATCATTAATTTTGGTGAATTCCCTGGCAGTGGACCCACCAAATTTTGTCTTAACAACTTAGTGCGTATTTGGATTTAAGTTGGGAGAATTCAAAAATATTTTTACTTCTAAAGCAACAACTTTATTTTCTTCGTATACAAATTTACATTGGAATTCGCAAAAGGATTTTTGCATCTTTACTCCAAACATAGCCTTAATTAGTGGATTGAGTTTGAGTCCTGGATACCTGTAGTCCTATTTGGCTTGAGCATAATTGTCTTTTGTAGAGCATACCAAACTCTATACCAACAAGAAAGAGAGTATTGCTAGCACTCTTGTTAATATTATATTAATATTAATAAATATACATTCAGGGAGCTTTAGTGAGTGCTTAGCTTTGATCACCATATTAGAACTCTTTATCCCCAAATAAAAATTTTCGTTAATTGCAACCAAAGTCTCATACGAAAGGTTCCCTTTGTATACAAAACTCAAGGGCAAGAGCCTTATCACACAGCATTGCATGGGAGATTTGATTCAAAGTTTAGTTGTATTATGAATGTGTGTTGTGCCTTTCTTTTTTTTTGGGTACAAGAGTATGGTGTACTTCGTTTGCCTCAAGCCTACAATTTTGTTTTGTTTAATACATATAATTGTTAGTGTTGGTTATGTATTAATAGCTGTTGTTGTGTGTTTTTAAAACTGTTTTCATGTATTAGTCTTTGCTAGAATTTTTTTGTCTACATAGTATGTAATTGTCTCATTTTGTTCAAGTATCTTATTTCACCTTTACCGTTTAATATAATTTATTATTTTCTATCTATCTATCCACCTTAGTTTCAATCCTTGACTTGTTTCTAGTGCTGTGTTTCTGCCAAGTATAAGAACCTTATCGATGTGCTCACCTTAACTTGTTCATTTTATAGTTTTTCATAGTGCTTGTGTTTATGTCCTCTGCTAAATATAATTTTTTGAACAATAGCAAAGTTTGACAACTATTAATGAAAAATGTTTTTTTTCCCCATTCCCCCGATTTTTTTTATCATTTTAATATTCAAGCCGATGGTATGACCTAACTCAAAAGTGATTGGCAAATCAAAATTGCTAAGAACCCAAATCGAACCAAAACCAATAATCTTTTAGGTTTAATTATATTTTTGGTCTTTGTAGTTGTACAAACTTTACTTTTTGGTCTCTATAGTTAAAACAATCTATTTTAGTCCCTATACATACACTTTTAATATCGGTATGGTCCTTATTGTCAAGTGCTTCTTAATTTCGTAAAATAAAACTGTCACAAAACGAAAATTGACAGTATAAAACCACCACAAATTGACATTTCTAGCATGTTTTATTTAATTTGTGGTGATTTAAAATGGCAGGACTAAACCGATATCAAAAGTACATGTATAAGAATTAAAACGAATTATTTTTAACTATAAAAACCAAAATATAAAGTTTATCCAACTATAAAGATTAAAAAGGTAATTAACCATTTTTTTATCTATTTGGAACCAAATTTTCTCTGAATTCGACCTGACCTTGAAGCACAGGCCCCCTCTGTGACTTTTGAAGCACGCCTAGGGATGGTAATTATACTCGGACCCTATGAGTATCCGCAAAAAATATTTGCAACAGGTAGGGGAATTACCTGCTTAATGGGGATGGGTCCAGGGGCAGGTAATTACCTGCAAAATTTAACAGGGATGAGTGCGGGTATGGGTACAATAGTACCTACCCTGCCCTATACCCGCACACACACACACACACACACACACACATATATATATATATATGTATATATATTTAATTATAATATTACATATACATAATTATAATTTTATTCTATATTAATTTATTAATTTAATTAATAAAATATAATAACTTAAGTTACTAAATATTGAACCTTAAAACGTAAAAATCCCTTTTCCGGTTTTCCCCTATTCTTCTCATTTGTTGCGCAGTAGACAGCACCCAACGACCAACACCTCTGTTCTTCACAGAATCACATTTGCTGCTCTGCTTGCTTTGTTCTTTGCGGCTACAAGCTACACGACTACACCCAATTTTGTGCATCGTGCTATCATCTCCCGCACTTGTTAGTATATGCTCTATGCTTTCACCTAATTCTCTTATCTTAAAATATGTTTGTTCATTTTTTTTATAGACTATAATAATTTGTCTTTATCTTTTGTTATTATTATGGTGTGGCTTAGGTAATCAAGTAGCTAGTCAAAATGCTAACGAACACTTTTGAATATCCTTGGTAAGAATGATATATATAGAGAGCAATAAGGATAAGGAAAATTAATGATGTAAAGCACTTATTAATTTATTCAGTATATTGAAAATTTTGCTATTTCTTTCTTTCTTCTAGATTTTGGGTTCCTACCTACAGCTTGGATGTCAATTGGGACTTGTAGTTTGTTTGGGAAGAAAATGGGATTTAATTAGCTTATTGTTTGCTTAATATTTGGGGATGTATTGGTATTAAGCACTCATTCTAGTTAATAAAAGAACTAAAATACTTTTATTAGTTTGTAATTGTGCTATGAATTAATTTTACAAATTGTATTGTGTTATGGATTAATTTTATAAATTGTATTGTGCTATTATATTAAAATTATTGGTTGTTTTCATGCCAAATTATCATAGATGGAAACTCCACTTGAAGTGTCTCCTTCAAAGGAATATGCAGGTAGCTCTTCTCCTATTATGTCTATTGCTCCTGCACAACTTGAAAGTGCACTTAGTAATCTTGTGGGCAGTTCTAATGTTAATGATCAATCTCCATTTAAAGCTAACACCCCTCCTCTTATTGTAGATGGTGTCGAAATTGAAATAATTGAGGATGGGAAAAAAAGAAAGATATCTATTGTTTGGAATCACTTCAAGAAAAAAATAGTTAATGGAGAAGAAAAAGTGGTGTGCAATTATTGCAACAAGCATATGACAGGCAAAAGATCTGATGGAACAACTCATTTGCATAAACACTTTTGGACTTGTAAAAGAAGGCCATATAGGGATATAAGACAATCACTCTTGTTGAAAGAACAAAAGAAGGCAGATGGGTCATCTACTTATTTTAGTAACTATAATTTTGATCCAGAGAAATCTAGAAGAGACCTTGCTTCTATGATCATAGTTTATGAGTATCGTCTTTCATTGGTGGAACATTTGGGGTTCAAAATATATTCTGAAGGTCTTCAACCATTATTTAAGCTTCCTAGTTCAAACACAGTAAAGAGTGATATTAAGAAGATATATCAACATGAAAAGCTGAACATTATGAGAAATTTAGAAAAAATTGGGAGTAGAATCGCTCTAACAACAGACTTGTGGACAGTTAACAATCAAAAGAGAGGATATATGGCCATCACAAGTCATTACATTGTTGATGATTGGGAATTGCAAAGTTGCTTCTTAAGGTATAAATTTTAATTATTATTTCTAAAGTTCAATTGCATGTGGTATTTTGCATTGTATTGTTATTTAATATATTATTTTGCATGATAGGCTTGTGTATGTAGAATGTCTACATACTGCTGAAGCTCTTTCTAAGGTGTTGATAGAATGCATGATTGATTGGAATATTGATAGAAAGTTATCCATCATCACTTTGGATAATTGTAGCACTAATGATTCACTTGTTGGGTTGTTGTTAAACAAACTTGATTGCTCTTCTCTTATGCTTGATGGTCAATTATTTCATATGAGGTGTTGTGCGCATATTCTAAATTTAGTTGCTCAAGATGGGTTAAGTGTTCTTGGAGATGGCATAGAGAAGGTTAGAGATAGTGTTGCTTTTTGGACAGCTTCACCCAAAAGAGAACAAAGCTTTAGGGAAGCAACACGTCAAATCAATGTTTCCATCACAAAGAAACTTATTCTTGATTGCAAAACTAGATGGAACTCTACTTATCGTATGCTTCTTCTTGCATTAGCCTACAAAGATGTTTTTATTCGTTTGAAAACAAGAGAGCGTTTATATACATGTTCACCTACAACAGATGAGTGGGAAATTGCAAAGAAAATTTGTAGTAAGTTGGAAGTCTTTAATCGTGTAACTGAAATGTTTTTTGGGACACAATATCCAATAACAAATGTTTTCTTCCCTTTGATGTGTGAAATAAACCTCTCTTTGCAATAATGCAACTTTGCTCAATTTTACTAGAAATATGGCTTCAAAAATGATTGCCAAATTTGAGAAATATTGGTATGTTATTCATGGAATTATGGGGATTACTATTATTTTGGATCCAAGAAACAAATTGAAGTTGTTAGAATACTTTTTTCCCAAGCTTTATGGAAGTTTATCTTCAATTGAAATTAACAATATCAAGAAATTGTGCTACTCATTGTTTGAAGATTATCAAACTAAGACCATGGGATAGTGGATAATTCAACTTCACAAGTGAATGATAATGAGTCAAGTTTGGATAATCTTAATGTTAGCAATTTTCTTAGTGATTATGACTCATGTGTCAATGAAACAAATGAAACACAATCATAGTTTGAGATATATCTCTACTTGGAAGAGAAAGTGTTGCCTAGAAGTGTTACCTTTGACATTCTTGGATGGTGGAAAACAAATGGGATAAAGTATCCAATTTTACAGAAAATTGCCAAGGATGTTTTGGCCATCCCAATTTCAATTGTTGCTTCAGAATTTGCTTTTAGCACAGGAGGTAGGTTGTTAGGTCCTCATCGTTCTAGGCTTCATAAGGATACTTTGGAGGCACTTATGTGTGCACAAAGCTGGTTGAAACATAAGCAAGAAGGTAATGAACATTGCATTATTCTATTTATTCAATTAGAGTTGTTCTAGCTTTTATTAGTATTTTTAATTATTTTTTAGATAGTCTAATTCTTAATCTTCTTGTCATGTTTTAGTTTCTATTGGTATTGCTGGACTAAAACAATATCTAGACTTGAAAGATAAGCGTTTGCACAAATATGGAGAAATTGATTCTGATGATGAGGTAAAACAACCTATCTATTTGTGTTCTTTTGAGTTTATAATATATACTTATAAGTTAATTAGTGTTAATATGTTATTTTTTGATAGGTCTTGGAGAGCACCATCACTTCCTAGTCCAAGTTTTTATGATTATGTTGAATGATTAGAACATTACATTTAGGAATGGTTGTGTTAGATGATTGTGTTTCTAATGTTATTTTGTTATGACTTAATTTTGAATGATGTAAGATTCTGTTTGGATGCATTTAATTTTATATTTAGATACTGTTAATGTTATATTTGAATGATTTAAGGATAAGTTTAGATAATTTAAGGTTATGTTTAATTTATTGACTTTACACATAAGTAAAGTGCGGGTTGCGGGTGCGGGTATGAGTATATAGGTGCCCAGCAGGTACAAAAATGGGGATTAAAATTGCTACTTGTGCGGGTATAGAGCCGGGTACAGGTATTTTTTTCAAACGCGGATATGAGAATGGATATTATAGTACCCTACCTAAACCTTACCTATTGCCATCCCTAAGCATGCCCACCCACCATCACTGAAGACCTTCCCTTCTCCTGTAGTTTCGCAACAACTGTAACCTTCTAGTGACTGGGATCTTCTCTTCTGTTCCCTACCACATTAGGTTTCATCTTTTGGCCACCCTATTTTTGTTTTTTGGCCACATTCAGCATGTTCTGGTGACGTTCCTGTATTTGCCAGCTACATTTTGCATGTTTTGCTTAAGATAGATGACTTTTTATTGTTAATTATAATTATGATATTCATAAATATGCCATGAATTTTTGAGTAATTTTTCAATTTTTGATCATTTAAGCATATATAGGGTAAATTATTTAATCCATACAAAAAATTTCTGACCAGCGACCATCCCGCTCTGGCTTTTTGGGATTTGTCTCTATTGACTAGGCTTACCATTTTAGAATGGATGTGCTAGGGATGCAGTAGAATTGAATGTTCACCATTGATGGACTCAACTCATGTATTGTCTATAATCCAACCTAGTTTGGTTGCAGACTATGTTTACCTACTTTTCAACTGAATATTTGTTTACACCAGTAATTGATTTTTTATTTTTCCTTTCTCTCTCTCTCTCTTTCTTGTTTTTGGGGGGCAGGGTGTCTTTAGGCTCTACAAATATCAATGGTGGATTTGGAGGGCACAGAAGCTTACAGGCCTTCTGCAGAATATGTGGAAGATAGCAATGAAGCACTCACTAACTTGACTGACTCAACTGAGTTTTTGTTCCTTAAGTTGCCTTTTTCCAATGTAACTTTTTCTTTTTAGTTTATACTTATGGTTTGCTTATTTCTTTTGAACTGAATCTCAACTACTGTTGCTAACTAAATGGAAAAAAAAAAAATCACAAAGGGTTGATATCAACATCATTACTATAGTGAAAGATCAAGCACAATATCAATTAAAACTAAAAATTAAAAGTAGTGCTTGTTTGGGTATTCCGTTTGCTTTGTTGACTTCAGTCACGGCATCAACCAGTTAAACTTTTTGTTCAAGCTTCTCTATTAAGTACTAAGCTTAATTTTTCTTGTGTTAGATTCTGCTTGAGGGTTAAAAATTGATGTACATGTTTCATGTTCTTTATTAGAGGAGACTGCTGATTTCTCTAATTATTTAAGGTTTCATTCCATTCAAATGAGCTGGTATCTATATTGGAAGTGTTTCCTTTCATCTGGGATTTAGATGGTGGAAGAACCTCTGCTTGATGTTATGTTAATCATTTCCATTACTGTCTTACTTGATGTGTGTATGATGTTGGCCAGGATTTGTTATCTGACATAGATGGGCAGAAATTGTATCTTACACTTCACAATGATGGTAAAATAGCTAGCTTCGAGGGTTCATCTAGTAAATAAAGTGAATCAACATCAATTGAATATTCTATCTTTCAATTTTCGCATCTTGATCTCCAAAAGGGCATAATTTTTTTTCCTGTGATATAAATATAATTGCTTTGCAAGTGCCATACTTTTCGTGTTATGTTAGCAGGTAAAGTATATGATTTTGTAAGCTTTGCTTCCTAGGAGCCAGGTGAAACAGTTTTTGTTTCTTCTACAGAACCAAAAATTGGAATCCATCCATAGACTTTTTTTGTTTAAATTTCCTATTACTCTTGTATGAAGGATGATAACTATTAGGAAGGTAAATATGATGCCAACATAGTAGTTTTATTCAATATTTGTTGTTTGTTCATTTCTTGTTCAATGTAAGAATTCTTTGAGAATTATTCTAGCTCTTAAAAATAGAGCTTTATTGTTACTATTATTTGAGGTAGAAACTCAAGTCATAAGGACATTTAAGATGGGGCAATGGCTGGTTTTGCATACAGAGATGTAACAAATATTTTTATTATTTTATACAAAAAGGTTTGTACCAAGAGTAGACTTTGCGTACATACCTTTTTGAAATGGTGTTGAAGGTCCTTGTTGCAATATCCAAGAGTTAGTGCCTTAATGTATTATTTTGTGCCTTATATAGTCTGAGTTAATGAGTTATGAGAGTAAGAGCCCATTTGCTTCAGTTTTTTCTTTTTAAATGATGTAAAATAGGTGGGATTTCATTGACGTGCCCCTGACCCTATATCAATGAAGAATCCATGTTTGGAAGAGAAAGCATGATTACAGAGTTGTTACTCCTCAGGAGTTTGAGACACGAATCTACCCTACTCAATTATCACTACCAATGTCATCCCATCTCTCCTTCCTTCTCCTAATATCCTACTTCTGACAATTTAGATCAATGAATATCCCCTAGTATCAGTTAACTCTAATGACTATATCTACTACTTCTGGCTCAACTGGATCATTGGGCCTATCCTCATTTATCCTTGCACTTTCCTGATTGGTGCCTACTACTGACACAAAGTTAAAGGAAAATTATATCAGACTAACAATAATCTATGATTGTGATTCATCCTTTGCAAGATGAAACTATGATTGTGAATGTTGGGCATTGAAATGACAAGCAAAATGTGTAAGACAGATGAGAAAGGTGAATAAATGGACGTATTTGTAAAGATAAAGATTAACCAAAAATGTATTGGAGTATCATTTATTGAGATGATGATGGAAATTTCTCTTTAGTGGTTTGGTCTTGTGGGATGAATTAATGGATTTTCTAGTGAGAAAAGTAGATCAAATGAAAGAATTTGATTAAGATGGACAGAGGACCCAAATAAAACCTTTAGGAGAAACTAATAGAACATAAATACCCTGCTCTTAATGAATGGTTTTAGTGTCGTACTAAAAATTTGGTTTGAGAAAAAGAACCAATATATTCTATTGTGTTTCATAGCTGGTTTTTACAACCATATTTTGAAACATTAGACATGTTTTTATGCCTATTCTCTACCAATGAATTCTTTTGTCAAATCTACAATACATGTAATATATTTGAGGGGTATGGTGGTAGTAGTATTTTATATTTAGCCATCAATGTATTACCCTCCAATAAACCTCTGATCAAAGTCTTGATTATTTTTGTTCATTTCATTCCATTAATAGTATTCTTCCTAATAAAAGTATATGTATATAAGTCCAATATTCATGTAAGATTGGAAGTTATATATTGTAAGTAAAGAAGCAAGTGATTTACTTGTGAAATTGACCAGTATTTTTTTCTTTAGTGATGTTTTTCAGCAACACTATGTTTGGACCCTCACGGATCTCACTTCCATTTTGGTTTTTCTTCCCATTTTTTAGGATATATTAGACTGGATTTCCCCCATTGTTTTAATTCTTATAGGTTTTTAATTTTACATTTTTCGAGTTCAAGCACCAAGAGAAATGACTTCTTTTGCTCTACTGTAGGAAAGATTTCAATGCGAGTTTCTATTGTCAATTACCCTGATCTTAAAGCACTCGAAAAGCTCAATTCAACTAATGCAAGACATGCACATCGAAATTCTTTTGGAGTTTCAGTGACAACTTCATCTCGTTATTTTCCTATGCAAAGTGGTGTGGCTTCATCAAAAGGTAGCAGATAGAGAAGCTCTTTATCTGAAGTTGGTGAGCCATTAAGTACTTCAAAAAACAAAACGTGTGTCTAAATCTAAATCTAAATCTATCATCTTTGAGGTCCCTTCCCAGTTGTCTAATGGAAGAAATGTGTCTGAGTTCTCACATGGTCACAACGCTGGCATTTCCTCTATGTCCTCAAATCATTCTCATGAAGGAAAATCAAAAAGAAGAAAACATAAGGAATAGTGCTCAACTTTTAGGTTACAAAAGGATGATACATTAAATGTTTTCATTCTTTGTCTTTGTATTTTTTCCTTTTTTCAAATTTTCATTTGCTTTAGTTGGACAATGTTCATTGATGTGAGGACTATTTTTGTTTTCATCTTTTCTTTCTTGCCCCTTCTTTTGAGTACTGAAGGAAGATATAATTTTGTTGTGTGTATCTTGTGGTTTGTGTTTTTTTGACTCCAAATAATGCTTTTGAAATCAGGCTGATTGACCAAAGTGGGTCAATTTTACAAATAATTTACCAAAGTAGGATTGTTTTGAAACATATTACCAAAATGAGGTGGTCAATGCTAGAAGTTTTTCATTCCACATCAGCATTTTTTTTTTCATTTAATTGTGGAAAGGGCCAGGTGGCTACCACGTGGGATATCCCAGTGGCAGTAGCATTTTCAGAAAATGCTACTGCCACTGGGGTATCCCACGTGGTAGCCATATAGCACACAGTTGACAGTGTTGGTAGACATGTGCGCAACATGTTAGTATTACTAGCGTTTTCACTTTTTTTAAAACTGAAAAGGTGACACATGTGGAATATGTTAGTACTATTAGCGTTTTTGTTTTTTAATTTGTTTTTTTTAAAACGGAGAAGAATGTAAGTTTTTAAATTTGTATTTGTTTTTTTATAAATTTGAAAAATGCTAGTAGTACTAGCATTTTTATTTATTTATTTATTTTTTAAAATAGAAAAAAATGCAAAATTTTAAATTTGTATTTATTTATTTTAAAATTTGAAAAATGTTATTTGTACTAATGTTAACACTTTTTATATATATTTTTTTAAAAAACGAATACTCTCAATGCAAAAGTCCAAAAGCCTCACCAAATTTCTGTGATGAGTACGACCAATAATTTTGAGTTCAGTCATGAATTCACTTCCACTTTTCTCAATTTTCTTTTCCAGTTTCTTTATTGCAATACCAATCTTTGCGTCATCTATTATTAAAGCACGGTAGACTTTGCGTGAAGACCCCTTTCCAAGAATCCTAGTGAATCCATTTGTTGCTTCATGCAGCTCCTGTAACGCTTTTTTAAAAAAAATGATGTACTAGAGTATTCATTTTTTTTAAATAATATAAAAAGTGTTAATGCCAGTACAAATAGCATTTTTATCTAAATTTCATTTTTTTTATTTCACAAAAATTAGTTTTAATATAAAAATTTAAAAATCATTATTTTTAAGAATAATTTGCTAAATTAATTCTTGAAATTATAAATATAATCAAGTTAGCTCTTAATATTATAAAAATAAATTTATTTATTCATTTTGTCAATTATCAATGAATGCAATCATTAAAGTTAATATTAACAATCAATTTGGTCTTAAATTTTACAAATTTAATATAGGCTTAAATATGTTTTTGGTCCTTGTAATATACTTTTTTTTTATTTTGGTTCTTATAAAAATATTTTTTTAAAATGATCATTGTAAAATTCTTTTTTTTTTTTTTAATTTTGGCCCCTATTATTTTGTTTAGTCCTTATAATATGTTTATTTATTTCTTTTATGTCCTTATAATATGTAAACAATTTGCTTTTAGTCCTTACCAAATTTTATTCAAAGGGATTGATTCAAAATAAACAAAATATTATAAGGACTAAAACAAAAAAATAGATATATTAAAGAGATTATAACAAATAAAAGGACCAAAATATTTTTTTTTTACGGGGACCATTTAAAAAAAAATAATTTTACAGGGACTAAAAACAAAAAAATAATATTTTATAGGGACAAAAAATATATTTAAACCTTTAATAAATTTAGTATCCTAATTAATCGTCGTTCATTTGATTCTTAAATTTGAGAATACTATAGTACATTTGAATTTTGAAAGCGTCCCAAGAGTACAAATGATGTACTAAAGTATTCGTTTTTTTTTAAAAATAATATAGAAGGTGTTAAAGTTAGTACAAATAGTGTTTTTTAATTTTTTAAAAAAATAAATACAAATTTAAAAACTTGCGTTCTTTTTCGTTTTAAAAAAAATTAAAAAGCGAAAACGCTAATAGTACTAGCATATTCCATACGTGTCATCTTTTGTTACTTTTAAAAAAAGTGAAAACACTAGTAATACTAGCATGCTGCACACATGTCTACCAACACTGTCAATTGCGTACCAGATAACTGTCACATGGGATACCCTAGTGGCAGTAACATTTTTTGAAAACGTTATTGTCACTGGAGTATCTCACATGACAGTGGCCCTTTCTGCAGTTAAATGAAAAAATAAAATAAAAATGTTGACGTAGAATAGAAAACAACACTACTTTGACTAGTGTTTTTTAGCGTTGGCCACCCTACTTTGATAATATGTTTCTAAATAACTCTATTTTAGTAAATAGGTTGTGAAACTGACATACTTTGATCAATGAAATCATGCTGACGCATCGGGGCCTTTTTATTTTATTTTAGTCAGAATACCCTTTGGGATTGATGATTTTACTTGTTTGACTATTTTAGCCAATATAAATTTTAATTAAACTTGTTTATTTCCAACACTTTTATACTATAATGGACTTCGTACTCCTGCTTTGTACGGATGTGTAGTTGTTTATTCTTATAATATTAATCATTTAAACTTTATTAATTGTAATATTCATTAGCTTTATATATTTCTAAAATTAGATTAAATAATTTATTTAAAAAATGTCTTTCAATTTACATAGTCTTATAAACATTTACTTGAATTTAATTTTTTGAAGATTGATAAATGTTATTTTTGTGTCATCTTTTTTTTTGATAAAATATTTTTGTGTCATTTTAATATTTGGAAGACTTGATATCAAAAAAGTTTGAAAGATATACTCCAGCTTAAAAATAAAAGAAAGAGTGATAAAGTCTAAATTATATATATATTCATTATAAAATTTGAAAGACTCAATATCAAAAAAGTTTGAAAGATGTACTCCAGCTTAAAAAATGTAAGAGTGATAAAGTCTGAATTATATATATATTTTTTGTAAACAAATTTACCTGTTTTTATATTACGATAATCACAAAATATGAATATACAAAATCTATAAAATTTAGAAAATAAATTATATTGACCTATCTTAATAAAAATAGGGATTAATAATGTATACTCTAAGTTTACACTAATGTATATTAATAAAATAATAATAATAATTAATTGGTTATGTTTCAAAAAATAAATTAATAATACTATTATGTTTTATAGAATAATAAACTAGTTAGAATAAATTATTTATGATGATAATAATAAAATTGTATGTTTTGATTATTAACATATATTTTTTTTAACATTCTGCAACAAAAAAGCTTCTTTATAATATTATTTTATAATTATCATAAAATAGTTTACATATATAATAATATATTATTTTACACTTTTGTATTAATAAAATTAGTTATTTTTTTATCTATGATGATGATAATAATAATAACAGTTATTTTTTTTTGCTGAATATAATAATAGTTATTATCACACCTGCACGATACTATCTTACAATAGTTTAATATTATATAAAATTTAATATTTTTAAATGTTGTTATATAATTTTTTTATTAATATTTTAATTTTTTTTTGAATATTTTATAATATTGTGATGTAATAATATCTATAATATTTTTTTTACTATTATACAATCATTATAATACTATATAAAATTTTAATTTTATTTTAACTATATGATATAATATTTTATAGGAATAATAATAAAGTACTTATTTTGTTTACACGAATGGATCTTTTCAATGCTAATTGATAAATTTAATTTATACTTTGTGCTAATTGATGCATTCATCTCATTTATGTCTGCGTGAACAAATGGAGTTTCAATTTTTTTCCCATTAAATAAAGGGCATTAGAATTTGCCAAAAAAGAAGGGGTATATGTATATGTCTACCGGTTAAACAGGAATCTGAAAAATATAAGCCCACTTGAACGGGGGTTTATATAGACATCTATTTATTCACAGGCTTAAGTGAATCAATGTATGAATGTATATTAATTTTCCAAAATGCAAATAAACACGGTGAGGGGAGGGAATCCCAAACACACACTAAATTTCCATGTAACTAAGAAAAATAAGAAATAAATAAATAAATCAAAACCAGTGTTACTTTGCTTCATCCTTCGGTTAATATTTTTAGTATCTTGACATTTCGATTTTGATTTTGTCTAGCATGAACCTTGAAATTGAAAAATAAGCACCACCTCAAATATACATTTGGAACAAGATCGTTTGAGAAGACATACATTGATTCATAATGGGTTGAATGCCTAAATTGCTATAAAATCTAATACGAAATTGATTCAAACTCATCTTAATTTGGGATGGCTAACTAAGACTTTTGTGTGAATTGAATTCCTCAACAACAACAAGGAAAACAAGTGATACAAGATTGACAAATAGAAGCTCATCTCAGGCTCTCATTCCGAATCATCTCATGTTAGATAGAATGAAAACAATACTAAAATGACATTTATCAAAAGGGATCAATCTTATCACTATTTCCTGAATCATTTCCTAACCTTGTCATGTCTATTACAAGAGTAATCAAGTGTAACTAGAGGGCCAACATAATGATTATAAGTAATTGATAAGACAATGACATAAATACGATAAACCTCATCAAACTCCATATCCATTAATGCCTATAAATAGCATGAGTAGTCTCCCTCTAGGTATGTTACTTTTTCCCTTATTGTTATTATGTGAAAATTCATATTGATGTAGATGTTAAAGTGTTTTTGTATAGGAACTCCCCAAGTTTCAAAAGAATTGTTGTCCCAAATAGTATGATATATTTCAAAGCCACCAAAAAATCACAAACTCTTTTTTTTGCTAAATAAATTTTCTATTTTTTCAAAATATAAAAAAACCCACAAGTGTGAATATTAGTAATTTGTTTTGAGTTATTACCCCAACCCACACAAATTATCAATGAGTAAATAGTGCATGCATTGATAGTATAAAGAATTTTTATATTGCAATTTAATTACAAATTATTATATATGATAAATTCGTTAACTTTTATAATAATTATCTTAAAAGTCATACTAATAATAATTTCATATCAGTTGATAATATAAAATTTTTAGACAAACAATATAGAAATTAAATTCATCATCAATTATTATCTCTCAAAATTTAACAATATACTACTAACCGAATTTTCCCAAAAATATTCAGTTATTTTAGAAGATATCCAAGTAATTTTTAAAATAATCTAAAACTTGTTATTTTAAAAAGTTTATCTCACTAATTTAAAATATTTCTTCTTATTTTTTTTTTAAACTGAAAGAAACACATGTTAGAGAAATATTAAGAATACATTTTTAATTTTCACACAATTTTTTATTATTTTCCTTATGACATTAATGTCAATTCCTAATCTTCTCCCATATTATTATAAATTAATATACACAATTTGGAAAATATAACTCTCATTCTCCTTATTCTCTAAATTATACATCATCAATTTCTTTTTTTTTTAAGGTGTATTTCACACATCACACAACTAACAAAAAAATTTCTTTTTGCGTCATCTCAAACTCCTTTTACCTTCATCTATATACTTAATCTTTTTAACTGTTTATTCCTTTCAATCTATTTTTTTTTATTTTTATCACTAAATTAAATTTTAATAAATTTTTTATAAAAATATCAATAATTAAAAACAACCTTATATCATAATTTAAATTCTTTAATAAAAATTCAAAGTATAATTTATATATTCAAATTTATTTATTTATTAAATATTTTAATTCTAATAAAATTCATATATTTAAAATTTACAATATTTATATTTAAATTGTATTTTTTAATTATATAAAATAAATATTTGTCGTTTATTATAAAATTCTACTTTTTTTTATGATTATTAAAACTTAAAAGAGTGGCGCAGGGTTTTTGTTTTATTTTTGTTTTATTTTTCATACTCTCCGCCAAATCGTTTTTCTCAAAATCAGCAATCCTGGGTTATTAGGGTTTGCAACTTTGCACTCTGAAGTTCCAATAGCGCAGAATGGGGCGCAAAGAGAAGACGAACGCGAAGGCAATAATAACAGAGCACGAGCAAGACAATTTTAACGGCGCTTCGACGCCGTCAATCGTCTTCAGCAGCGACGACGACGAAGCCAACCAAGATCTCAGCCTCAAGATCGTCGAAAAGGCCCTGCGAAAGCGCGTGGCCAAACACGCCCCAAACGATGGCGTTTTGAATGCTCCTGGTGGCGTCGTTTCGTTTTCGCGGAAACCCGAGCTCGCGGTGGCCCCAAACGACGGCGTTTGGGTTGGGCCCGGCGCAGTCGCTGATTCCGAAGTGACGGAAAAGAAGAAAACGACGAAGTTGAAGGCGGAGGCTGGGGATCAAAGTGTGAGTCTTAATCAGTGTTTGGCTTGTTCCGTTTTTTTTACTCTATTTCTTGAACTTCCTTGGGGTTTAATCTAAATGGACCCGTACGCTCCCTTACGATTACAGCATTCTTCTACTCTCAATTAGGTTCTGATTAAATTGAAAGCTGAATCAGCGGAAAAAATGGAACTGAAATAATGAAAATTTTTATTTAAAAGTTGCATTGCCACATTTACATAGAAAAGTCTTTAATTAAATGGTGCTGTTAGTCTATTTAACCTAAAAGAAGGTTTTAAATTGCGGTTGCGGTTGCAGTTTTGTCATGGATCTTGATATTGTGGGAAATTGAGGACAAATGTGGCCGCATGATTGTGGTTGTGGAGACCTCAAAACCTTAACACTCTGGCCAAAATCGCGGCCAAAATTGCATTGCAACATTTACTTAGAAAGTCTTTAATTAAATGGTGCTGTTAATCTATTTAACCTGAAGTCAAGGTCGCTATTGCAACTTTTTCACGGATCTTGATATTGTGGGAAATTGAAGGCAAACATAATTGCGGTCATGTAGAGCTCAAAAACCTTGAAGTTGCAGCCAAAATCTGGGGTGCAGACCCTTTTTTAAACGGACAAAACTTATATGTAGTTCCTTAGGTGTTGTTTGTACTGTTCTTTAATTAAAATTAGAGTTTCATATTGATAATCTGTATAATCTTTTAATGCAAACCTTTATTATGCGGATTATCAAAGTAAAACTTCAATTCTGGTTTGAAAACAGTACAAACACCACCTATAGAACTATGTCTAAGTTTTGTACTTTTTAAAACTTTGCCTACGTTTTATTTATTTATTTATTTTTATTTTTATGAAATTGATTCAAATCCAAACTCCTGCTTGGAGAATCACATTTGTGGTAGTGTTTGTTTGAAAAATTTATGTTTTCTGTAGGTTGTTGTTATTGCTGAAGAACAAGAGATGGTGGAGACAGTCAAAGCTACAGAGAATGATGAGTCTGTGGAAGGAAGCACGGTTCAGATAAGCGACAATATGGTTCTGCGAAAGCTGCTTGTGAGTTGAAATGTTTGATATGAAATGTCATTTTGAAAATACTACTGTGCCATGAGGAAGGGGTAGTTGGGTATATCATATCACTCTGTGTTTCTGTTCTATCAGCGTGGTCCGAGGTATTTTGATCCGCCGGATAGTAGTTGGGGAGCGTGTTTCAATTGTGGCGAGGAAGGTCATACTGCTGTGAACTGTTCAGCGGCAAAGCGGAAGAAACCTTGCTATGTTTGTGGTGGTTTTGGACACAATGCAAAACAATGCACTAATGTACATCTTATTGCCAATTTGCCATCTTTTTATTGGTATATGAGGGTTTAAAGTGGTTTATTGAGATTTGCTTTATGTGCCTACAGGCACAAGATTGCTTTATTTGCAAGAAAGGTGGTCACCGTGCTAAGATTGTCCGGAGAAGCACACAAGTACTTCTAAAAGTGTTGCGATTTGCTTAAAGTGTGGAAATTCTGGGCATGATATGTTTTCATGCAGGAATGATTATTCAGTGGATGATCTCAAGGTTGTTCTGTATTCCTTGTCGTGCTTTTCTTTTACTGGTAAATTTGGGAAGGTTTTTGGTTGAATTTACATAAAAATAGTGACTTATGTTGGATGTGAATTGCTAAGTCACTGACTATTTACTTCTTTCTTCTGTTTAATTAGGAAGTTCAATGTTATGTCTGCAAGAGACTTGGCCACTTATGCTGTGTCAATACTGATGATGCAACACAGGAGAAATTTCTTGTTACAAGTGTGGTCAGTTGGGTCATACGGGTTTGGTAAGTTTTATTTAATGGTTTATTTTATTGGTCTTGCCTTATATAGCTCTTGCATAATCTAGGCTATTCTTCCTATGTGACTCACTTAATAAGAGGAATTTGTTTTTTTCTTTCTTTTTGTTAGTGTCATCTTTTCCATACCAGACACGCAAAAATGTTTGCAAGATTAAAATATTATTTAATGGAAATAAATGTGACAAAAAACTAAAATTAAAGTTAAAATAGGCTGAAAATGATATTTCAATCATTTTTGAAATTTCTTGTTGACATGTATGCAATGAAGATCACCAAAAGTGAAGGAAACAATTCACTGTTCCAAAACTAAACGCATCAATGACAGCCTTTTTCATCTTCCTTTATTCTCTTCAAAATCAAAAGTTATCCTTGCATTCTGTTAATAGTAATTTTCATCCCTAGGTAACCAAAGAGGACTTAAGTCTTGGGCTAAAGCTCTAGGTAATATATGGTTGTTGGAGAAGTTACAAGTGATTGTATAAATTTGAGAATCAATTGATGCAGGCATGTTCAAGGTTGCGGGATGAAATTGCAAGTGGAGCCACACCTAGTTCATGCTTCAAATGTGGTGAAGAAGGACATTTTGCCCGGGAGTGCACAAGTTCTATCAAGGTGCATTTCAGGATAGTTATTGACTATTGTTATAAATTTATTATAGCTGTTTGCCTTTTCTTTTTATTGTTGGTCTTTTGTGTTTTGTTGTGGCTTAGAGTAAGTAGTTTTTTCGGCTGCTGTGTTTTCAGGCAGGGAAGAGGAATCGCGAATCATCAAACACAAAAGATAAAAGATCCCAAAAGAAAATGACTACATGGGAAATAGATCTGCACCTCATGATATGGGCGGGGCTCGTAAAAAGAAATGGTTTCCTACAGAAGAAAGAGGCTTTTCAACTCCCAAGAAATCAAAGAATAGAGGTGGCTGGATAGCGGAGCATCCAAGAGAAGAAAGAGGCTTTACAACCCCAAAGAAGTCCAAGAGTAGAGGTGGCTGGACAACGGAGCATCCTTTGGAACAAAATGGCTATACAACTCCCAAGAAATCCAAGAGTAGAGGTGGATGGACGGCGGAGCATCCTGGAGAATTCTTTCCTCCCATGTCCACAAGGAGCAGTTTTAGGTCTTCAGGGACACCATCTTCTAGAGGCACTAAAATGCATTCGTTTGGTAGTGGAAGTCACTCACCAAGTTCTAAATCTTCCAAGGTATGGATTGGTCATGCTGGAACCTCAATGTCCCAAGGTTCAGCCAGGTCAAATCATCATAGATTTTCAGCATCAAGGTTTGGCAACTCTAGTAGTGATGGGCATGGGAGAAATTACAACTGGTGGTAGCGATCATGCATACTGGATTATGTTCTCTATAATTCCTTGTGTAAACTTGTATAACAACACCTGCAAGTTTTCTAAGTTAATATTTAATTTTCGTTTCTGTTATCTATTCAATGATACTGTCGTAAATCATTCAAATTTATGGATCTGTGTTAAGGGTATGCAACTTTCCGTTGAATTTCATTTTTGTTGTTTGTATCACTACTACCTATGATATTTTTTCAAGTCAAGGGGAACAGTACTACACTATCATTTGAACATACTTACGGCTCTTTTACAATTCTCTTTTGAAAAGAGCAAATCAATCCTGCGATGCATTCTTTTAAGGCATGCAGTAACAAGAAAATTTTATTTACAAAAGCTAATTTCAGCAGCGTGCGTTATGTTCTTTTTTCCCATGCTAGGATGCTTGCAGATTGATTCGGAAATCATGCTTTTGCTGACAAAATACTAAAAATGATGCTACATTGCTACCATTTGAGGAAGTTAATCTCTTGCTATACGCAACAAGCCTTTACTGTTCAATCAATTCGCATTCATTCGCAAGTATAACGTCAAGAATTTGTACGCGGTGGTCTAAGAACAACCATGGTTCACCGATCATAGCCGTTAAGTACATTATCAAAATATTACATCATTATATCTCATGACTATCAAAATATTACATCATTATATAGTACTTAATAAAAAGTTTATCTACACTGGGCAGTCCACAATATTTATGTTCTAGATGTTTAACTTTAGACACGAGGGATATGTTAGATTCTTCAAGATCTTTTTCTCACATTCCCTTTCTCTACATTACCTCTATACTTATTTCTTTTATGGTAAAATAAAAGGAAGAGAAACTATTAAATTTAAGTTTCTCTCTCCTTTTTCACCAAAAAGGAAGGAGAGTAAGGATAATGTAGAAAAAAATGGGTCAAAGTATTTGGCCCTTGACTTAAAAAATTACTATTAGTTTAGTTTTGGTCAATCTACTTCATTATACAACACGCATAAATCACTTATAGGCAATCGTACTAAAGACCTATAGATAAATAAAATAATAATATCTACTTTCACTCTTCATCTTTTTATTAAATTTCAACCCTACTTTTGTTCTCTTCTATATTGGAAAATTCAAGAAAAAACAAGGTTTTGAAAAATACGGTCAATGAATTGATAATTCACTAGTTTAATATTTAATGATCTAATTGTGGTTGAACGAGTAATAATTAAATAATATTATTTTGATTTTTAATATAATATATTAAACAATATTTAACAAAAAAAAGCATAACATTCATACTTCATAACTTTAAAAATTAAATTTCACTTATAAATGTTATAATTCATAACATAAAATATTCAAAATAAAACATGAAACTAAATCCAATATGTCATAACATTTAAATTCAACAATACATATTAATATCCATTAGCAATTACAATAAAAAATTAAATAAATATAATTAATATAACTATTAATCATCATAATATTAGAAGAGAATTGTATCAATCATTATAATATTAAATTATTTAATTAAGAAATATTTTTTCTTCTAGTGAACCAGTTTGAACCGATTATACTTAGTTACGTTAAGTTTTAAACCAATTTAACTAGTTTTATACTGATTCTTTACCAGGCCCATTTTCATGGTTACATGAATCAATCTAATTTCTAGTTCTCGGTCACCCCAATCTGAATAGCCAATTTAACTTGGTTTGGACAACAATTAAAAAAAAAAAGAACACAATCAACCAATTTGGTGGATTTTCACTACTTTGTAAAAAAGAAAGAAAAAGGAAGAACAAGGAGAAGAAGTTGTCAAAAGCCACAAATCTAGTGGACAAAAGTCGTGATAATTGACAAAAACAATCAAATTATAATAAAAAAAACAAAATAAAATAAAAAAACAGATGATTAAATCAAAACAAAAAAAATATATTATTGGATCAACATAATAATTTTTCTAAAATATTTAACCTTTAAACAAAAAATGTTTATAATTTAAAATTTGGTCAAATTGTTAAGTAGGTCATGTTTCCTTGAACTATTTGGAATATTTCAAATAGAGAAATATTATTTGTACAACAACTCATATAATAATTTGTACAAAAACACTTTTTTGTGTTTATCTCTATCCTGCACATTATTTATTGCATTTCATATGATGAAGAGAGATAGACACAAAAAGTATTGTATAAATTGTTGTACATGTAACATATATATTTCAAATAGGTCTTTGAACTAATTTTTTTAATTGGGTCTCTAAACTAAAAAAGTAAGTCTTTGAGGTTAGTTTTTGGTAGCTTGAAACTGGCAAAAAATAATAATTTATGACGGTTTTAAAAATTCTATGAACTCAATTAAAAAAACTTACGTAGTCAAGGACTCAATTATTTTTTTTTTTAGTTTAGGGACTTGTTTGAAAATTTTCAAAAAGTTTAGTATCCTACTTAGTACTTTAACTTTAAAATTAATGTTAAATTACTCAATTGGTCCCTAAACTTATTTGAGAATTTTCAAGTAAGTTACTAAACTATTTTTTTAAATTATTGGGTCCCTAAACTAAAAAAAGTAGGTCCTGCTGTTAGTTTCAGCAACTTGAAACCGTTAAAAAACATAATTTATGGTTGTTTTAAAAGTCTTAGAGACCCAATTAAAAAAGATTTACATGTTCAAGGACCCAATTATTATTTTTTAATTTAGGGACCCACTTGAAAATTTCTTAATTAAAATTCTAATTACTTCAAAATATGTTTTATCTATGACATAAAAATAAAATTTATATAGATATATCATTTATGTTATTTTATAATTATTAGTTAGTTTAATATCTAATTTTATTAAATATTTCTAATTCAACAAGTTAACTTATTTATTTTTTGGTGAAGTTCAATAAGTTAATTTAATAACTTCAATTGAAAATTAGCCTTTTAACTTTAAGTTATTGATTATTTTTGCGAAAGAAACGTATAGAAGAGCTATGATTATCTTTATTTATTGTCTTTTTCTAATCCTAACTTTCAACTAAAAACTATAATATTATATGTTCAATCTAACCATTGAATCATGTAGCTATATTTAATAGTTATACACATTAAATTTTAAATGATTTAGATGTTTATATATAATAAAATTTACTTTTATTTTAAATAATACATAACGCGTTAAATTAAAGTAGTGGGATGGTTAAAAATTGTTTATTTTTTAGAATTTTAAACCTAATGTTGGATGGTCAAAATTTATTTATTTTTATGTATGTTTTGTGGCAATTAAGAGAAGCCGCCACCAAATAATGTGATCATCGGCGGTTTGTTAACCGTCACCTTTTTTTTTTTTTGACGATTTAATGTGATCATCGGCAGTTTAATAACCGTCATTTTTTTGAAGATTTATGTGCTTTACTAATAATCCTAGGCCGTGACGATACTGTACGTAACTTTTTTAAAGCTTAAATTACTAAGTTGGTGTTAAACTATTTAAATTTTTTTAAGTAGGTTAGTAAATTAATTTTTTAATTAAGTCCCTAAATTAATAAAGTAGGTCTTGATGTTAGTTTTAGGTGACTTAAAACCATTAAAAAAAATGACAATTTATAGGGGTTTCATAACCCTGATAACTCAATTAAAAAAATTTACATAATTAAGAATCTTATTATTATTATTATTATTATTATTGTTTAGGAATCTAGTTAAACATTTCCAAATAATTCAGAAACGAACTTGATAATTTAACCTTTTTAAAATTATTCACTTGACTTTTATAGTTGTCTCTAGTCTTTTCACATATTTGTGACGATTAAAAATTGCCAAAAATGACAAATAGTGACAGTCTTAGATGACAGTTTAAAACTGCCATAAATGTTACCACTGGTTTCAAATCTCTTTAGTCGATTAAAAATTGATATAACCGATTAACAATGATTTTTTTAAATTTTTTTTATTTCTTTCCTATTTCTCTTAAACTATTCATATTTTTACCATATTTCTAATCTATTTTCATTTCTCTATTTTTTCTTTCCTACTTCATCTATTTTAATTCTTACCTATTTATTCATTCTTACTAAACACACCTTTTATGTTTTGGTTCTACATACTTTTTGTTGTGGTTTAAACTTGCCAGAAATTTTTTGTGGCAGTTTTATAATACTAATTCTCTTTTAATACTAACATCAAATATCAAAATTTAATTTTTATGTATTTATAAGAATTAAAACTTACCATTGTTTTGCATGAGACCAAAATTTAAAATTGAGTGAATCATATGAGGATTAAATAAAGAGTTTAATGGTCATGCACTGTCAGTGTAAAAAGTTTTACACTGTCATCCAATTAAAAATTATCATTACTATGACTTTTAAAGTATTTATAATAAAAGTCAACAACTTATAATAAATGATAGTTTATGATTGGATGATAATGTAAAACTATTTTATATTGTCAGTACATGACTATTAAACTTTTAAATAAATAGTTTAACTTAATTTTTTTAATAAAATGATTTTTTTGATGGTTTGAGAATTGGGTTAGACCGTCACAAAACTTTCTGACAATTTTATTTTAAAAATCATTTTCAATTTTGAGAGCCCCCACTGCATGTCGCTGCCTTTTCATTTTCGTTTGCTGAATTTTATTGCGCTGCAGAATGCGACCCTAATTCGTGAATCGTGAACGTGCTCGTTCACGGCAATTCGTGTTCTCCTCTGCCTCAGTGCATCGATATCGATTTCTATTTTGAAGCAGTAGGTATTTCTCACTTCCTCTCTCTTTCGTTCACTTACATCGTGTGTTAGAGTTTTGCTTTTGCATTTTTGTTTTTTTTTTTGCCCCAGTTTGTGTTTGTTTACGCAATGAGATCTTATCGTTTTTTCCTGATAATTTTCTTTTGTAGATTGAGGGGCGTTTTTATGCTTTTTTTTTTTTTTTTTTTTTGTGTTTATTCTTCTATTGAAGTAGTTACAAAGGTTGCAACAATTCGTTCCTTCTTCGAGTGATCAGAAATGATTCAGTACGAGAGGGTACACAAAGATGCGATAGAGATTCACCACAGTCTTATTCGTTCATCTTCTTTTCTCATTTCATCTCTTTTAAGATCTTCCTCTTTCTCTCCCTCTCTTCTTTTGATATTCATCTTATTCTCTTGCGTTTTCCTTTTTCCCTATTGGATTGAATTGTTATAGGTTATTTGTGGAGTGCTTCTGGTGGTTTCTTTTAAGTGTTTTAAATTGTCATTGTAGTTATTGTCAACTCTTAATATCACGGAACATAGGGGATAAATAGGATAACGCAGCTATAATTGTGGTTGTGAAGACCATGAAAACATTGATGAAACAATGTATACGTGTTTGGTGAAGATTAAAGTTTGAGGAATAATCACTTACTGCTCAAAAGCACTCTTAGGAAGTTAATAAAAATGAGTGATTATTTCCTCAAAATAAGTTAAGCCAAACAAAAATAATAATCACTTACATGCACCCAACGACTGTTGTGACTTTACTATTACTTTTGATTTGTGGATTTGTTTTTGTAACATCAAAAAGCTGCTTCATTTTGAAGATATTTTGGATCTTTATTTAATACTTGGTTAGTGTTTTGGAGCACCAGGTGTTTACTGAATTGATAATTTGATATGTTTGGTCCAACTCATTTTTAGCTTAACTTTTCCTTATAAGTAAAAGCTGGGTCAAACACTTAATAATAAAAGCTCTTGAAAAAAAGTAGCTTTACTATAAAGAAGACAAATTGAAAATAAGTAGCTTTTTGAAAAGCTACTGTGAGGAGCATATTCTCAACTTATACAGAGCTTATTTTGGAACATCCCCTCTTCAGTATTCAACTTTGGTAAAGACAAAACCCAAATTAAAACAGATAACAAATAAAATATAAACATAAAACATGAAAAAAATTGAATCATCACTTGTACAAACCTGTGCTGACTCCTGCTACGAAGCAGCTTCAATGGGGTGTCATAACAGTGGTGCCGTTCTCTTCGGGCAACCCACATCTCTTGTTTGCCTCAACCGCCTAACCCCATCTCAAATTTCTTAGATCCAGGCTCAAATCCAGCGGCAGCAAAATCACTACACCCCCAGCTTCAATTTTTGACTGTGTATGCCACTAGCCAGTGTTATCAGACTCAGACCAGTCATCAACTCGGTGATGGTACTGGGTCATTGGCTTCTTGGTTGAACCAGTGAGTCATTGTTTGAACCTCATGAACTGGTATATATGTTGATTGCAAAATTTTTTACTAAAGATATTTATATATTTGTATTTGCAACCTTTTCAATAAGAAGTTCACCGGCTCCGTGGTGCTAAGCTTTTTAAGCTTTATAAGCTACGTGGGTTTGATTCTTGTCCAAGACAATTTGCAAATTTGATGGAGCCAATTTCACATAGCAGCTGCCTATTCGAATTTGAAATGATATTCTCCTGCAATTGACAAGATGTAAGCCAGCTGTTGAAAGGGAAAAAACGAGAGAAGATTGAGTGAATTCTTGTGTTTGAATTACACCATAGAGTTAGGTTTATATACGCTTATTAAAATAAATGCATATAATTAAAGGAGATTTTGTTCCTCTAAATCAGATATGGGTTTCCTATAAACTAAATATGAGTTGCTATAAACCGTTATATACTAAATACAAAATATATGATATTGATTTTCAACACTCCCCCTCAAGCTAAAACTTACTAAAATTTTAGCTTGTTACACGAAAACAATACATTCTCTCTTAAATAAAACATATAAAAACATAAAAACTAATATCCATGAAAATAGTGGTTGGACCGAAAAACAGTTGCTAGAAAAAAACGGTTCTTGATTAGATGAAACCCCAGGGTCGACAACTACTTCACGGACAGAGATAAGGCTAGTGCATTTGGGACAAAGGACCAATGCTAGTGCATCTAGGAAAAAGACTGGGCTAGTACATCTAGGACAAAGACAGGGTTAGTGCAGTTGGGAAAAAGACGGGGCCAGTGCATCTAGGACAAAGCTGAGGTCAGTGCATCTGGGACAAAGACGGGACCAATGCATCTTGCAAAACATATCCCAAGAGAGCCAAACAACCATGTTGAGGTGGTGAATGGAGGCATTATGAATGAACAAAAAAAATAGAAATCTACCCAAAATATTTAAACTTGAAAGAGAGGAAACCTTCATAAGTAGTGAGAGTTGCCCGTGGTTGATCATCAGGCTAAACGGAGACTAGCACAAGGTGTTGCCGAAAAAGTCAGCGGTGGCTGACGGGAAAGTCAACAAAAGAGTCATTGTCACTTGTCGGAAAGTTAGGTGGCAGGTGGCGAGTTGCTGGTGGGTAGTGGGTAGCGGGCCTCTCAGGCTTTAGATACCATGTTGAAAGGGAGAAAACGAGAGAAGATTGAGTGAATTCATGTGTTTGAATTACACCATAGAGCTAGGTTTATATAGGCTTATTACAATAAATGCATATAATTAAAGGAGATTTTGTTCCTCTAAATCAGATATGGGTTTTCTATAAACTAAATATGAGTTGCCTATAAACAGCTATATAATAAATACAGAATATATGATTTTGATTTTCAACACCAGCTTTGGAAAGTTCACTTGTAGTGTTGGAAGCTTGGGAAGTGTGTGTGGCAGTTTTGGAAGCTGTGTTTGAAGCTTTGGACAGACGTGGAAACTGCAACTTCTGTGGTGGAAAACCGCAAACTGGACCAACCTAGTAGCCGAGCCTACCGGTTTAAGGCTGAGTTAATGATGTTGTTGGGTTAGATGCATATCCGATCCAATAAGCTGACTGGACCGGCTGTGTATCTAGTTTCCGGTCAAACTGGTCAGACTGATTGGTCCGCGGTTTTAATAACATTGCCACCAGCTTCAATCACAACATCCATTTTCCTCAAAATATGTGGTGTATGGAATGTTAGTCTCAATGTCCCAATTGCCAAACTTTGGAATGTGAGAATGCTTTGTAATGATGTTTTTTGGACTTGGTGAATGATCAAGTGAAGTTGGTGCTTGCATGTTGACAGTGGCAAGGTGAGATTGATCAGTTTTGTTTGATGGGTTCAATGGAGGCTAGTTCAGTGTGCGTGGTGTGGCCTGAGCCAGTTGGTTTGGATGTGCTTGGTGATGGGTTCATTTGACTAGGTTTGATGGTGTGCAACAAGGTATTGGTGGAGCTATCTAGTGGTAGGCATGCTGGTGTGCACCTGGTGCTGGCAGAGGCATGGTCTGGCTGAGGCTTGATGCACCATGATTCACGATCATTGTTGGTGCATGTTGCTTTGTGGGGTGATGTGGATTAGGAGTTTGCTTGCAGCAGAGATGAGGTGTAGTGGTTCTGTGAGGTTGTGGTGGTGGATGATGAGTGTGAATGGTGAATGAGATGAGTCCAGTGAGTGAGTTCTTGGGTTTGGTTATTGGCTTGGGCTTGGGCTTGGGCTTGGTGTTGATGTGGTGGTTATGTTGCGGTTGAAGGCACAATGACTCTTGCTAGAGGAGAAGGCTTCATGGTGACTGAGGGGTCATGCTCACAGTGGCGAGGAGTGGGTTTTGGCTTTTTACTTTCTGTTTTCTATTACTCATGTAGTTCCTTGCACTCTCACGTCTTCTTCCCCTATTTTTATTCTTCAAAAAATAGTTTTTTAAAAACTAAAAAACAAAAACACAAATTCACCCTTTTTCTTGCATTCTATGCCTCAACTTTATAACTCTTTAGAGTTTAGAGTTGGATTCCTTGAAACCAAAGTCTTCACAAAGTGAATATAACCTGTGGTTTCCCATTTCTTGTTGGTTAGGTTTTACTTAAAGCTATGTACTTGAATTTAATTCTATTATGATAAGAAATTAGCATTTGTATGGAAAGTAATAGCAGCATTGTTTCATCATAACTTACTAAAGAATGACCGACACTGATGATAAAATATTGTCATTTTCTCTGTGAAACAATGGGAATAATGGTAAATAAAATATTCCAGTGCTGGCAAATGTGTAACATCTATCATGTCTCACTAACTGAATGATCATGGTCATGATAATGCCACAAAACAAAACTGAATATTTATGTGGGTTAATAATTGTATTACAACATATTTGGATGGGAGTATTTTTACTTTTTTCCCCCCTTTTGGGTAACTTTGTTGCATTGTATCACATTATATTATATTTGCAGGCTACTAATTTTAATTTTTTTTTTTTGATAACTTGTAGCAATGCCTCGTAAAGCCAAACGTTCAAAGAAGAGACTATCTCGTGGCATATCAAATTATGCTTCACCGCAAGGACTTTCCACATCTGTGGAGCCACCACTACAGCCTTCAAAGTTGGCACAACCCTGTGCTCCTACTATCACCCTTAATCCATCATCAATTTCTATTGCTCAAAATCTGGTTTCACCTCTGGATCCACAGTTGCATAGTATATCACAGATCTTTGTTCTTCTAGGCTGGAATTGATTTTGAACTTTTTTTTTGCTTTAACCTAGTTTTTTAATCTCAATTATGGATAAATCATGGATTGATATGCCATGTAACACAACTGAACAGCTGCATGGGTTAATATTTTTATTGCTTCATCATACATTATATAATATTATATTTGCATGGGACTAATTTTACTTTGTTTTTTGGTATTTGTAGCAATGCCTCATAAAGCCAAACATTCAAATAAGAGAGTACGTCATGGCACATCCAATTTGATGTCTCATGCTTCATCTCAAGGACATTCTGCACCTGTGGAGCCATCGCTACAGCCTTCAAAAGTGGCGCAACCTTGTGCTCCTACTATCACCATTATGTCACCATTGGTTCCTACAGCTCAAAATATGGTCTTGACATCGGATCCACCATCACGTAGTACATCGCCCGAGCTTTTGTTCCTCTAGACTAGAATCAATTTTTGAATTTTTTAGCATTATATCACATTGAACAGTACAATTTTATTTTGTTTTGGTAACTTGTAGCATTGCCTCGTAAATCCAAACAGTACAATCATGCTTCATCGCAAAGACATTCAATACCTGTGGAACCACCATTACAGCCTTTGGAGTTGGCACAACCTTGTGCTCCTACTAGCACACTTATTCCACCATCAATTCCTATAGCTCAAGATGCAATTAACTTAGTTTAATGGTCACAACTATGGATAAATTGTTGATTGATATTCCATGAAACACAACTGAATAAATATTTGTATAGCTTAATTATACATTATATCATATTATCTTCGTATGGGACTAATTTTTGTTTTGGTAACTTGCAGCAATGCCTCGTAAAGCCAAATATTCAAATAAGAGAGTATGTTGTGGCATATCAAATTTGGTGCCTCATGCTTCATCTCAAGGGCATTCCACACCAGTGGTGCCACCACTAAAGCCTTCAAAGGCAGTACAACCTCGTGCTCCTGCTATCACCTTTATTCCTCCGTCAATTCCTACAGCTCAAAATCTTGTTTCACCGTCAGACGCGCCATCATGTAATACACCACTGACCTTTGTTCCTTCAGGCTAGAATCAACATAGAAATTTTTAGCATTATATCACATTATGTTTGCAAGGTACTAATTTTTTAGGTAACTTGTAGCAATGCCTCGTAAAGCCAAACTTTCAAGAGGGAGAGCATCTCTTGGCATATCAAATTTTATGCCCCATGCACTGTCTCAAGGATGTCCCACACATGTGGAGCCACCCCAATCTTGTGTTCCTGCTTATTCCGCCACTATTCCACTGTCAATTCCTAAAGCTCAAAATCTGGTTTCAGCATCGGATCTGCCATTGCGTAGTATATCACAAATCTTTGTTCTTGCAAACTTGAATCAATTTTGAATGTTTTGTTTTGGTTCAACTCAATTGCATGGTCACAATATGGATCAATCGGGGATTGATATGCTGTGAAATACAACTGAATATATGTGTGGATTAATATTTGTATGGCTTATTTGTACATCACTACATCATTATATTTGCATGGTGCTAATTTTTCTTTTCCTTTTTTTAATTGGCAACTTGTAGCAATGCCTCGTAAAGCCAAGCTTTCACGAGAGAGAGCATCTCTTGGCATGTCAAATTTGATGCCCTATGCTTCATCCCATGGACATTCCACACATGTGGAACCACCACTACAGCCTTCACAGGTGTCACAATCTTGTGCTCCTACCATTACCCTTGTTCCACCTTCAATTCCTACCGCTCAAAATCTGGTTTCACCATCAGATCCACCATTGCATAGTATATCACTGACCTTTGTTCTTTCAGGATAGAATCATTTTTGAATTTTTTTTGGTTTGACGTAGTTGCATGATCACAATTATGGATAAATTGTGGATTTATATGCTGTGAAACACAACTGGATATCTACATGGTTTAATATTTGCCAGTATAATATTTGTCTAGCTTAATTATACATTATATAATTATCATACTGTATTTGCACTGTACTAATTTTACTTTATTTTTTTTAATGGTAACTTGTAGCAATACCTCGTAAAGCCAAACATTCAAAAAAGAGGGGATCTCATGGCATATCAAATTTGATGCCTCATGCTTCATCTCAAGGACATTCCACACATGTGGAGCCACCACTACAGCCTTCACTGGCACGCCAATCTTGTGCTCCTGCTTATTCCACCGCTATTCCACCGTCAATTCCTACAGCTCAAAATCTGGTTTCAGCATCGGATCCACCATTGCGTAGTATATCACTGATCTTTGTTCTTGCAAGCTTGAATCAATTTTGAATGTTTTGTTTTGGTTCAACTCATTTGCATGGTCACAATTATGGATTAATCATGGATTGATATGCTGTGAAATACAACCGAATATATGCATGGATTAATTTTTGTATGGCTTATTTGTACATTATTATATCATTATATCTACATGGTACCAATATTTCTTTTCCTTTTTTTAATTGGTAACTTGTAGCAATGCTTCGTAAAGCCAAGCTTTCTCAAGAGATTTGGCATATCAAATTTGTTGCCTTATGCTTTATCCCATGGACATTCCACACATGTGGAACCACCACTACGGCCTTCACTGGCGGCACAATCTTGTGCTCCTACTATTACCCTTGTTCCACCGTCAATTCCTACAGCTCAAAATCTGGTTTCCCCATTGGATTCACCATTGTATAGTACATCACTGGCCTTTGTTCTTTCAGGATAGAATCAATTTTGAAATTTTTTTTTTTTGGTTTAACTTAGTTGCATGGTCACAATTATGGATAAAATGTGGATTTATATGCTGTGAAACACAACTGGATATCTACATGGTTTAATATTTGCCAGTATAATATTTGTCTAGCTTAAGTATACATTATATTATTATCATATTGTATTTGCACCATACTAATTTTACTTTTACTTTTTATGATAACTTGTAGCAATGTCTCGTAAAGCCAAACATTCAAAAAAAAGGGGATCTCATGACATATTAAATTTGATGCCTTATGCGTCATCTCAAGAACATTCCACACATGTGGAGCCACTACTACAGCCTTCAGAGTTGGCACAACAATCCTATGCTCCTACTATCTCCCATATTCCATCATCAATTCCTACAGCTCTGGATCCACTTTCACCATCGGAACCCCCATCGTGCTGTACATTACCAACCTTTGTCCCTCCAAGCTAGAATCAATTTTGGTTTTTTTTTTATTTCAATTATTTGCATGGTCATAATTATGGGTAAACCATGAATTGATACGCCATGAAATGCAACTAAATATATACATGGATTAATATTTGTATAACATTATATTTGCATGGTACTAATTTTTTCTTTATTTTTTTGGTAACTTGTAGCAGTGCCTCCTAAGAATGTATTTTCTGGCATATTAAATTTGATGCGTCATGCTTCATCTCAAGGATATTCCATAACTGTGGAATCACCACAGCATCCTTCAAAATTGGCCCAACCTTGTGCTCCTACTATCACTGATATTCCACCATCAATTCCTACGGCTCAAGATCTGGTTTCACCATCAACTATACCATCGCACTGTATGTCACATACCTTTGTCCAGGCTAGATTCAATTTTGATTTATTTTTAGTTTATCTTAGTTGCATGGTCACTGTGATGGATAAACATGTATTATATGCTGCAAAACACAACTGAATATCTACGTGGCTTATTTGCATTGTACTAATTTTATTTTATATTTTGGTAACTTGTAGCAATGCCTCGTAGATATAAATGTTCAAAAAAGAGAGTATCTCGTGGCATATCAAATTTGATGCCTCATACTTCTTCTCAAGGGCATTCCATACCTATGGAGCTGCCACTACAGCCTTCAGAGTTAGCACAACCCTGTGCTTCTCCTGTCGTCATTGTTCCATCATCAATTCCTCTAATTCAAGATCCGGTTTCACCATCTGATCCATCATCAATTCCTGTAACTCAAGATCCAGTTTCACCATCTGATCCATCATCAAGTCCTGTAACTCAAGATACAGTTTCACCATTTGATCCATCATTGCGTAGTACATCAGACATCTTTGTCCTTCCATCTACTCTTACTCGACAACCACTTGTCCCATATAGAGGACAACAATGGACTGTACAAGCTATAGGTAATAATATTTCTCTAGTTGAGTGGTGATTGATATATTTTTATTCAGGCTAATTTTGTTGTCTTTTGATAGATGAACACGGAAATACAAAAGAGATTCAGGTGACAAAACCAGGTATGTTTGTGATGCCTCCTGGTCAACGCATAGTAGTGCCATTTGATAGACAATTACGAGCCTATGGAGAAGCAGCAACACTGCTTTCAGGAGCTTGTGGACGAATTGTCACTGATTCAAAAAACATTCCCATTAACTTTGATAGTTGGCCAAAAGTGCCAAAATCATACAAGGATGATTGCTATAACATTTTGAAGGTATATCCATAAGCCTAATGTCAGCTTTGATTGCCTTGTTCTTTTTATTTATAATGTACTGACATGCTTTTTTTAGACTCTATTTCATTTTCAAGCCTCTGAATCAATTGCTAGGCGATATTGTTTACTTACCATGTCGAGAAAGTACAGAAATGGGAAGCTGAAGTTGTGGAGTAGTGCTTTTGACCCTTCATTATCAAGAGAACAGCTAATTGCTAAAGTCCCTGATGGTATTCAGAAAGATCAGTGGGTGTCATTTATTGACAATCGTTTGAAGCCAGAGTATCAGGTAGTTTTAACAAATACTGGTTACCATTAATTTTATTTTTGATCATGCATTTCAATTAACTTGCTCATATCATAGGAGTTATGTCAGAAGAATGCTGAAGTCAGACAAAGGCAAACAGTTCCACACACTAGTGGGGCTAAACTTTTGTCTAGGAAACAACATGAGATGGTAAGTAACTTGGTTCTATTATTGGGTTTTAATGAGTAGTTATTTTTGTTGTTCATTTGGACTTATATGGGTCATATATATTAGGAAATAGAGCTTGGGCGTCCCGTGAGTCGAGTCGAATTGTACATTGCATGTCACAAAAAAAAAGATGGATCCTATGTCAATGAGGAGGCAAGGTCTATTGGGGTAAGTTAACCTTGAAATTCTGCTACTTCAACCGAAACAAAAATGTGCTTTAATAATCTGCAATTTTGTATTTTTATATTGATTTTTGTTGTCAAAATCAATTTATTGTGTGAGTGTGCATGTTGGCTTTGGGGCTTAAATTAACATTTTGGGTGGTTGTAAACCTTTTGTGCTATTCAATGTTGTGAAAGTATTGGCAACGAGTCAGCTTATAACATGATATTTGGTGTAATGCATTTGTAGAAAAAACACAGATTGTTAATGGAAGTTGCATGGTTAAAATCTGTTTTGATGCTACTATGAAGCAAAGACTTTGTTCACTGTGATCCCAGATCCACTAAACTTTGGTTAATACAGCTTAACTGCAACATGTGGACAGTGGTATGCCCTTTGCTGCAAGGAGGCACATCATTATTTTGATTTCCTGTTTTAAATTTCTAAATGTACATTGCCAACAAGGTTGTTAGGATCACGATTTTTCTCGTAAAATCGCACGATCCTATGTTTCAGGGGAGGTTCTCCGTGCTGAATCGGAGATAGGATCGGACGGAGGTGAGATCGGGGTAAGATCACGATCTTACTCACTGGCACGTGGCATTGTCGAGTCGTTGTGATCTTGTGAAGTGCAACCAAATCGGATCCGTCGAGTTCATATTGTGAAGCATGCAACCAAATCTGTTCTCACCCCCTTTTGTGACCCTCTTTGCGTGATTTGTTCTTTTCTCCCCCTTTCTTTGCGCGACGCCACGACCTATCTGTTCGCACTCACTTGTGACTGTCAGACGTTGGCGCCTTTTTGCCACTGCCGGCCGTCGCTAGCGCGCTTGTGTTTTGCGAAACAAAACCCAGTGTAAAACACCCACGTGGGCCTCTCTATATTGTCGTCATCACGTCGATGCTTGATTTGTGAAACAAAACCCACTTTTGTGATTTGCGAAACATCCATGCGGGCCACGCTAGTGTAAAACATCCACCTCCTTTCCTTTTTTTTTTTTTCTTTCCTAAATTGTTTCAATTCTATTTCAGGTTCAGCTACTTTCTAATTTTTGTTTTTATAATTTATTCTCCAATTGCCTTTGCTTTTCTACCATTTAATCTTTGATTGGTGATTTAAAATATTGGATTACAAGGATGTTTAATATTGTGATTTATTGGTTATATTATTTATTTATGTAGTTTTTTATGCATATATATATTATATATAAGAATTTTAGATAGTGACATAGGATCTTATGATCCGAGGTACGATTCCCGAATTACGATCTTTTATCCCTTTCTCGATCCTAGGTAAAATCTCGATCTTAACAACCTTGATTGGCAACCTATAACAAACCTCACCATACATCACATAACATCTTGCAGTTCATTCATGTTGACATCAAATTTACATGTGCCAGAGAAGTCAAAATCATTATTTTTTATTTCAAATATTTATTGAAGCACGTTTTTGCATTATACATGATGCCTATGTAATATTTTCTCTCATTACCACAACAATGGGCTTATCTATGTCATGTTTTGAGTTACCATTGAATGATTTTACATGTGAAGATTATTATAATCTCAATCTTGTGTTTCAAAAATAATTTTAGAAAATATATGTTAATGGGGCACGTTTTTGAGGCTTTGAACATCGTTTTTCTACAGGTATACAACTATTATCTGTGGAATAGATAATCATTATTTGCAATACCGCATAATTTTTCCTTCACTTGTAACATTTTGGCCCATTTTTCTTAGTCCTCTTTACATTTCAAATGTTTTATTATTGTAAGTTGCTTTGAGTGTACTATTCCACTCGTACTTATAACCTTGTCATCTCCCTTAAGAATTTTGATTGGCCAAAAGTTCAATGTACATAATAGTAATTATGTCATGTTACAAATATTACCAATATATGCACAACAATCATAAATTTTGAAGGCTTTAACTATTTGTTTGTCATTATTTGAATTTTGTAAATATTTTTGTATGCACAGGAGAAGTTGACACAAGAAATTAGTAAGTGTGCCAATTCTACAGAAATTTCAACTAATGATGCCCTTGCCAAAGTGTTAGGATTAGATCACTCTGGTCGTGTACGTTGTTTAGGCTTGGGAGGTCTTCATAGTGTTGCATTTCAATCCATTGCAAAATTTAGTGGCATCGGTTGCAATTTATCAAATTCTGATTTAGTTGAAAGTTCTCAATTGAAAGAGGAGGTTATTAGTTTGAAGACCAAGTTAGCAGCTTCTGAGGAAAATGTCAAGACATTACAAACTATAATGCTTGCAGACATACAAATGAAGGAAGGACACATCCCTGCGGAGTTGGGTGCTTTGTTTGATACTACTAATCAAGCGGGTAATTGTTTTTATACTCACTTTTGTGTGGAACTGAATAATGTACTAACACCAGTCACAGTTTTGTATCTTATATACATCCTCTTAACCATGCTAACATGATGCAACAATTGTCTTTCATAGGATGAAAGTAGCGACAAGATATGTCAACATCTGAAAGTGAATCTTCATTAGCTAGTAATCGTCATTAGAAATGATACACTGTTAAAACTATTTTGTGCTAAGTTTGCACGTTGTTTAGTTAACATGCAGTTTGTAACTTTTCTTTGTATGAATTTTCCAAGTGTTAATGGAGATCTATTTTGTAACTTTCTTAATCCTGTTATGATACATGGTTTATTACACAATATTTGAACATATTTTGAATTCAAATGATAATTTAGATAGAAAGTATAAAAAAATAACAGTGTTGCAAAATTGTCCTCCCAAAAAAATAATTGACAATTATTGGTAATTTTAACTAATAGTTTTAGTATGTTTAGCTTGGTTATGAAAAATAGATTATTTCAACTAGATTATATATAATGATTATATGAAATAATGTTTTGATGTTTTAGGTGAAAGTGGTTTTAAGATATCTATTTTACTTGAATTGTCTTTGATTTTTTTATAGTAAAATTATGGAATGATATGGAATTATTTGTAGTAGTTGGTTTTGTATTTAAATTAATCAAATGTTGAGGATAAAATGGAAAAACAAAAGCTAACTGGAAAATAATCTGTTTGTTTTTATCTCTCGTTTTATTGAACATAAATTATTTTCTTTGTTGAGACTATAATTTTTTCATGAAACTTTATTAAATGCAATTTTCTGACCTTCATTTTATGAATTTTTTTTTGGCAATTTTGTTACAGTTCTGACAGCTATGTTTCTGGCAGTTTTATAAATCATCTGAAAATGACCGACAGTAGTTTAAACACAGTCCTGTCCCAATTATTTTAGTTTCACAGAAATTCATTTTAGTAAATAGTTGGTAAAAAAAAAGAACCACAATTTATCATTTGCCCTGCCCATTTAAAAATTGCTATATATTTGTGGTGGTTAAAATCAACCGTGAATATGACATTTTTATCATTAAAAATTCACTAGAAAAAAGATGTGCTGTTTCAAACTATCTGGGAACAATATGCGAAATTTTTTTAAGGTCATCATATTATAAGTGCGAGTATTCATCATATTTGTTAATGGTTAATCTTGTCAAGAAACCTGATTGGTCACCTTTAGTGAGGTCTTGTCTTCCAACAACATTTTTAATCTACAAGGCTCGTAGTTAGTTAATGGTTAAATAAAGTTGCCATGAATGTGTTTTGTGCTCATATTGCTAAGAAAATGTTGTTGAAAGAAAAATAATTAATAATGAAGATTATATTCATATTAAGAAGTTAAGAATAATTTTAATATAAACAAATGTATTAGTTATATTCTCTAATATTGTCTTTTAAAATAGACAAATAAAAAAGAATAAATGTAATTAATTTTAAAAAAATTAATAACAAACATTCAAATAACTTCTTGATAAATTTAACGCAATACATTATTCATTGATAAAATAATTTTTTAATAAAAAAATTTGAGTTTGAGTCTTAGGTATATAGTTGTGTTAAATATTCAGAGAGAGCTTTGCTGCCCAAAGTGGTCTTATCCGACTCGAGCAGAATTGTCTCCGAATGAAGATACCTGTGATCTATATATATAAAAAAAATAATATAAAAATTACACATTAGTTTTTAACGATTACAACTATAGATGATATTCATCCTTTTCAACGTGACTCATTAATCTCAAAGACTAATATATATAACTTGTATCCGTAAATTTAAAAGATTAAATTGAACTTTTTAACATTTTTAAGAAACATGTGTCTACCACTAAATTTTTCACAATTTAATTTAGGTGCTTGTTCAAAAATTATTAAATAATGATGAAGTACATGCAATGAATATAATATGGACGACACACCAAATGAAACTTCGAGAAACATAGATATACAACTTGCACGAATTTAAATCACCTGTCTCAATAGTGTGTCCCAATAATTGGGACACTATTGAGACAGGTGATTTGAGCCCTTATCCATCCTTTCCCAACCTAATCAACCTTTGCCATACAATCAATTGAGAGCACGTAAGCAATTGACTTCCATTCCCAACCCCTCTTTCCTTTAACTAAACAGATTTTCCCTTTCTCAAATTTCAAATTGCACCCAGCGGGACCATGGTAATTGGCCAAAGACTCATTGTTATTCACGGACTGGCCTGTGAATGGTATGCAGAAATCACTCCCTTCAAAGACTCGTCCGTCCACTGACCATTCCAAAGTAGACTCATCCCTGCCTGCTTATACTTATGCTGACTTAAATATGGATCCCTTATATTATGGATTTTTACCTTTAGCTTATTCAAAATATATCTTTAAATTGCTCACTCGTTTTGGAAATAAATAAGCCACTTAAAAAAATTTCAATCACTCATTTTGCACTTAAACAAAATTCAATGTATACAGCTTCCCAAGATCATTGTCCCAAGCCTAAGGTTGTTAGAAGATCCTATGATGATGTTGAGGACGAAATGGATATCAGTAACATGATCAGATCAATGTTTAAGTGACATTTTATTTTTTTCACTGATATGCAGAATTGCAAAAACATTGAATTTTATCCTTGTTTTGAACCTAATTGGGAAGATTTATGGGCTTCAAGGCAAAGAAAGCAAATCTTGATCTAATTTGCGTTGAAGCTGAATTTCGTCGAAACAATAACGTGCTCTGAATTGACTGTAATCATAATTGGGAATGGAAATCAATTTTTGTCTTGAAGCTATTTTGTGTTGAAACAAAATCTTGCTTTGGTTTGATCGGTCAGAGGGAATGGAAGTCAATTGCTTACGTGCTGTGAGTTTAGCCAACCCCTTACGTGCTCTGAATCTGGCCAATTGCTTAAGTGCTTTCAGTTGATTGTATCACAAAAGCTGATTAGGTTGCGGAAGGATGGATAACGGTGTAAGGATCTCGTCAAAGGCTGCGGGAAAAAAATGAGAAATGCATGTGGATATTATAATCCACGTGTCCAGTTTTTATTGGTGGAGTATGAATTGGGACACACTATTGAGACAAGTGATTTGAATCCGATGGAGAAAGGCATAAACGGGGTGAGTGTCTGTCAAAGGTTGTGTAAAAGATGGGAAATACATGTGGATATTTTAATCTACATGTCCAGTTTTTATTGGTGGAGTATGAATTGGGACACACTATTGAGACAGGGTGACTTGAGCCCCTGGGGGGAACCTGCTAAGAAAGCCTGTGAAATTCTAAAGACTTGGCTCTGCATCATAGCATATGAAACTTCTTAGAAACATACGTGAATATTTACATCTGCTAGCTGCTTAATTCTTCTTTCATACTGGACAAAGAGTTTAAACTTTTTGATGCAGCATATTGTTGTCTAGTTATTCTCTGTTGCACCCAAGAAGCTCTTTTGTTGAAGTAAAGAACCTGTTTTCTTCTCAGTAGGACGTAGTTGGATTGGGTCTGTGGTAAGGTCTTTTCTCCATTTTCAATTTCACCTCTGAATAGAAATAATAAAAGAGGAAATGATATGGTTAATTTGATTTCTTCTTGTTTTCTCACGTTTTAACTCAGAATGAGTTGAGAATGTGAATGCGCCTGAGAAAATAGATTTTGGACTTCAAAACATGAGTGGTTCGGTGGTTTTCTAAATGAAAAATAACTTTTTTTTTTTTTGAAATAATTGGTGAGACAGCTTGAACTATTCATTAAAGTGCTTAAAGCCATTCATCTATATTCTTGGTATTATTGGCCAGGTTTGCTTTGGATGTTGTCATTCTTTTGTTAAGCTGACAATAATTATAAGGGCATGAGCTTCTTCTAATTGTCATTCAGATTGGTCATTTACAATTCTCTTTAAATTTAAGGCAGATCTACATTAACTTATCTGATTAGATTTGTGAATCGTAGCAGATATGTTGGTTTATTTTTTAAAACTAATGAAGGGTTAAGCATGTTTTAAATGGTTAGAAAGTACAAACTATGCAAATTGCTTTGATTTATTGCTCGCTGCCATCTACATGACTGTCCATTCTGTTGTGAAGATGTGGTTTTGCTGATTTAAGTTAATTTCAATTGATGTCAATGCTTTTCTGCGAGTGTAGGTTGTTTAAGGCTAAGGTAATGTTCTAGCAGCACCTAGTTAATAATAGAAGTTGAACCATGCATGTT
>QUWT01000101.1:0-14642 GCA_004329165.1 Spatholobus suberectus | reverse complement strand
TAAAAGCTCTTTTGAATCAAAAAATATTGTTTCCACAACTAGACCTCTTGAGCTACTACATATTGACTTGTTTGATCCAACTAAAACAACCTCCCTTAGTGGAAAACGATATGGACTTGTCGTAGTAGACAACTACTCTAGATGGACATGGGTTATTTTTAAAACACAAGGATGAGTCTTATAAGATCTTTTCAATATTTTGCAAAAGAATTCAAAATGAAAAAGGTGTTTGCATAACTTCAATCAGAAGTGATCACAAAGAGAGTTCGAAACAAAAGTTTTCAAGGGTTTTGTGAGGAGAATGGAATTCTCCACAACTTCTCTGTACCATAAACACCACAACAAAATGGTGTGGTAGATAGAAAGAATAGGTCATTGCAAGAAATGGCTAGAACTTGCAAATGAAAACGCCACTCCTAAGCACTTCTGGGCTTAAAGCAGTAAACACTGCATGTTATTTACAAAATAGAATTATATAAGACCTATTTTGAAAAAGACTCTTATGAATTGTGGAAAGGTCGAATGCCCAATATATCATATCTTCATCCCTTTAAATGTCAATGTTTCATCTTAAACACTAAGGATAATCTTGGAAAGTTTGATTCTAGTGTGATGATGGAATACTGTTAGGCTATTCCGAAACATCCAAGGCCTATAGAGTTTACAACTCTAGAACCTTAACAGTTGAAGAAGCAATCATGTTAATTTCAATGACAATAAGCCTGATAAAGAAATATCAAAGCTAGACGATTCATTTGCAGATATGAAGCTAGAAGATGCCAAACCTTTAGTGTCCAAAGATCAAATGGATGATCCAAAAATAGAAGAAAGGAACCAACTGGACGTTCTTGGAATATGAGGATATATCATCTAGACAATCAAATTCTTGGAAACGTTCAAGATCATGTCAGGACGAGATCACCCTTCAAGGAGCAAGCTCAAACTGCTTTGATTTCTCAACTGGAACCAAAAACAGTGGACGAAGCTCTCCTAGACGATGGCTGGATCAGCACCATGAAGGACGAACTTAGTCAATTCAAATGGAATGATGTCTGGATGCTGGTTCCTGCACCTAAGGACAAGTCTATCATTGGAACAAAATGGGTGTTCCGCAACAAGCTAGATGAAGCTAGCAAAGTGGTAAGAAATAAAGCAAGACTTATAGCTCAAGGCTACTTTCAACAAGAAGGTATAAACTTTACCGAAACCTTTGCACCAATAGCTAGATTAGAAGTCATTCACATCTTACTTTCATTTGCTGCTCATAGTAATATGAAGCTCTATCAAATGGACGTAAAAAGTGCATTCTTAAATGGCATAATAAACAAGGAAGTCTATGTGAAACAACCTCCTAGCTTTGAGTGTGATACTTTTCCAAACATGTTTTCAAACTCAAAAAGGCTTGTATGGACTTAAACAAGCTCCAAGAGCTTGGTATGAAAAGCTAAGTTTTTTTCTTTTAGAAAATGGTTTTACTAGAGGAAAAATAGACACCACTCTCTTTTGTAAAGACGTTAAATCACACTTTATTATTGTACAAATATATGTAGATGATATTATATTTGGTGCTACTAATGACACTTTATGCAAGGATTTTTTAAAGATTATGACAACAGAATTCGAGATGAGTATGATGGGAAACTAAAATTCTTCCTGGGACTGCAAGTAAAGCAGACTGCAAATGGCATATTCATACATCAACAAAATAGGTAACGAACTTCTTAATAAGTACAAGATGGATGATGCCAAGGAAATGAGTACACCTATGCATCCATCGTCAGTACTCAGCCTGGACAACGCGTCTAAAAAGGGTAGACCAAACTATATACCGAGGTATGATTGGTCTCTCTTATATCTCACAGCGTCCAGACCTGACATTATGTTCAGTGTATGTTTATGTGCACATTTTCAATCTAACCCTAGAGAAACTCATCTAACAGTAGTAAAAAGAATCTTTAGATACTAAAAATAACCACTAATCTTGATTTATGTTTTAAGCCAAACAAAGATTACAAGTTAGTTGGATTCTATGATGCTACTGACTATGCTGGAGACAGAATAGAATGCAAAAAGCACCAGTGGAGGATGTCACCTCATTGGTGGGAATTTAGTCTCCTGGACGAGCAAAAGACAAGGGACGATTGCCCTATCCACAGCGGAAGCATTAATATATCTCAGTGCGCTTCTTGTTGCTCACAAATTTTATGGAATCAAGCATCAATTAGAAGACTACAGTATCTACGAGAGTAACATCCCTATCTTTTGTGATAATACTGTTGCTATAAATCTGACTAAAAATCCTATTTTGCATTTCTGGGCAAAGCACATTGAAATAAAACATCATTTTATAAGAGATTATGTTCAGAAAGGAGTTGTCGATATTCAGTTATTAACACTGAAAATCAATTGGCCGACATATATACAAAACCCCTTCTTGAAGATAAACTCATCAATATTCGAGATCTTCTTGTATGGAATTTATAAATGAAATAGTCTATTCAACATGCCTTAACCGTCCGAAGATGTGAGCGTCCAATGTGTTGTAGTGTCCAATATTTCATCATCCACTTGCATAGCTTTTCTCATTCCATAACAACTTACATTTATTTGTGCATAAAAATCGTTATCCGTACTTATTATGATTTCTCTGAAATGATTTGAAATAAATGCCTTATTACGGTCTGAGTCACTCATGTGCCGTATAACCAACCCTCGAAAAATGTAAGCGCCTAACCCAACATTTATTACACATCACCTCTCTCTTCGAAATTGAAAGACAACCGCCAAAAGCAAAACTCTTCGATTTCTTATATACACTCTAAACCTAACCAACCACCTCACCTCTTCTCAAATCCACCTGAACTCTCTCAGTCTCTCGAAACCTCTCAAACCCTAACAATCTTTTAAGCTCTCAAATATGGCAACTAAAAAGGTTGGTCCTGCTACAAAGCCCGTGGCTCATGTGGAGAGCCTAGACAAGGCTATTGTTCTTATCGAAAGTCGTTTCGATAGCCAAGCTCTGAAAGACATGGGTGTGAATGTAAAGGACAACTTGCTCAGATGTGGAATCTCAACTACTTCTACTGGAACGAGATCATATACCCAGAACTCATCCGATAGTTCTGGAACTTTGCCACTTTCTCAATACGAACATCACTAGAACTACTCTTGGAGTTAAGGTCACACTACACCTCAGCTCTGTTACCAAAGCCATTGGCTGTGAAACGGGCTGGGTCCTACATCAAGAATGGCTAGGAAAGCAATTTGGAGGACATGACACGGTAAACGCTGCTTTGACGGGTCCAAAGGCAAAGGGCCAGTAGAATACAACAAGTTGACAAAGAGGGGAAGATATTCCAACAGTTTCTGAACAAAGCAATTCTTCACAAGGCTGTGATCGAAAGACAACGTACCTTCTGCATAGGTTCATGCTGTTCCACATGATCACAGGCCAACAGTTCAAACCTGTCGCACCTCATCCTAGCAACATCTTCAAGACCATGAAAGGACGCGGAGAGCGCGACAGATCACCTACGCCGCTCTCCTTAACATAATCTTCTGGCAACAGCAAGTATTTCATGCTTTCTTTGCTCTATCTCTTGGAGAGCAAAAACTAGATTCGGATTTTGGGTGGTGGCCATAGATTCACTCAATTGTCGTTTGGACACAACAATGTTGCACAGATGAAGGCTGGGTTCGTGTTGAAGCGTTGGAGACTACGTCCAAATTAGTGGATGTTAAAGAAAAAGTTGTTGAGATGGCACCTCTACAAACAATAAAGCCAAGCGTCCAGCATGCTGAATTGATGGATGACGAGGCACTATTGTGAATCCTACTACTACCAGAACGTCCACTAGGAGGAGGTCTATCCAAGACGCAAGCAACCAAAGCTACAAGGTCCAAGACCCAATGACCTTCAGCTCCGTCTGCTCCTCTTACAGCTGCTCCTATTGCTGCCTTCGCTCCTTCTCTTTGCTCCAACAATAGTCCCTGCTAAGAGACGCTTGATTGTCGCTTCTGATGACGAAGATGATGAGTCCATTGGTGAGTTTATCAAGAAGCAGAAAGTTGCTAGGGTTGTCGTTCTTGCTGAACCACAACCTCCACCTGTCCAACAATCAACCACTTCCGTCCCATCCAAACGACCAGCAAAAACAACCACTAGGGGAAGCACAGTCTAAGAGAAAGTAAGCTTTCCTCTTCTGTTGTTGATGAACCTGTCAGCAACTTTGTTGAATTAATCATTATTGAACCTTTTGAACCTCTTACCCAAACACAAGCCACACACAAGCCACACTTGAACCAGAATGTTTAATGCCTGGTGACGAAGGTTATACCAGCACCATCCCACCCCCAGCATATATAAGACACATCTCTCCATCAGCCTACTAAATCACTTTCCTCCTCAACCAATCATATTCATACATACATCTTCCACCCCCCTCAGAAACCTTGGCTATAACCAAACAGAAATGGCCTCTACTTTTTGTGAAGGCAACACTCAAAACCTCTTAGACAACAATGCTATCATTTTGCGTTTAGAGCTCCCTAAACCTGAATTCGGTTTTGATTACTCTCCGATTGATGTGGACAAATACATGGACGACTATGTTAATCAACCGTCAGAAGATTATCTGGCACTGCCTCCTGGAGCTATCAAACTCTTGTCGCTCAAGCGATTTATCAGACGAAGGTATCCTAGAATTGTATGAGCTTGGCGCCTTAATGCTTATCCTCCTAGAGTACTTCAACATAGAGTACCTCCAGTGGATGACATCAAGCAAGCTCTACAAACAAGACGACCAGGGGACGAGCGGACCATCCATCTAAGGCTTGCTGATTTGAAGTTTAGGTCTATAGATCCAAAGAAGATGGATTCTTTCCATCTGCCTTTGAGCATATGTTCTGCAACACTCTCAAAGGTTCTACAACTTTGAAGTATCAACTCTTCATTCCCCCATCCCAACACATCCGACCTTCCACATCCATCGCATCCAACCAGATTGCATCTGTCCAAGACTGTCAATCATTGATGACAACCACAAAAAGAAGAATATTCTGACCAAGGCACCATCCTTACCTTTATCGTCCCGAGCTAAATTTCAACAATATCCAACCCATTCCCGTGAATGGTTCCTAGCTCAACGTCTTCATATAGACTTTGGACCAAGGCCGATGCTGAATGTTTCTAGCACCAATATATGTCCATATGCGAACAAGCGTCTAGTAGTGGTTTTTCACAAACGACAAGGCCGATATCCCAACTGTAACGCACTGTGAATTCACACAACGTCCAGCTCGTGTCTTTCACTTTTCAAACACTTTAGCCGCCTTTGTCCGTCCTCGGACGCACATCCACTCCTTGGTACAGAAATTCTATTCTGTACACCATGATTGCTGCTCTCACTCACCCCAACAACTTCGACTGTCGTACCCTTGGTCCACTCTTCATCCTTACCAACTCGCAATACAAACTTTAAATTTCTAGAAGCTCTTCCTCCCCCCTCTAAAGCTCTTCCACCCACTCCTTCCTAACCACCGTCACCTACACCTCCACCATTGCCTACTCCTGGCTCCCAAGCCTCCGCAAGCCTTCCTATCTCTACCTTTACCCCTTTCCCCATTCCCCCTATTGACTCCGCTATTCAACAATATGTGTCACCCAACTTCAACCCATCTTCACCCTTCTTCACCAAATTCTTCAAAACCAACAAGCCCTTCTACATCCTTCTCAACCTTCCCCACCTCCTCCTTCACCGTTGCCACAGTGACAGTGATGACACCTCCCTTTTCTTTTTGTCTGCTTTTTGCTTATGACAAAAAGGGGAGAGAGCATTCTGTTTTTTGTTTTTGCCTTAGTCGTTTTTCTTCTCTTTTCCTACTTTTGTTATTTCTCTTTTATGCTCTGTACAGCTTAATAAATACATAGTCAATCTAATATACTTTAAGTGTTACTCTGCCTATATTAAATCCTATAATTGTTAGATATAATATGCTTGATACTTTGAACGTTATTCGATATGGATTTAAACTAATATATCTTGTGTCTCAAAGAATACAAAACTTGGAATATCAGACTCAGGGGGAGCATAGTAAGTCTTTCGAAAACTCCTTTATGCGTCCTTTTATATTCTAGCAAAAACTTAATAATTAATAGGGTTTGTCATCATCAAAAAGGGGGAGATTGTTGGAACCAAAGACGTAGAAGCGTCTATACCTTCAAAGTTTTGAGAATAACAAACTTATAAATGTTCAAGTTTCTACCAAAAGACTAACCTTGTCACAGCAAACAAGCTTCTCTTTTTAGACCGTCCAGTAGACGTGTTAAAGAAGACCGTCCAGAAGACTCGTTATAAAAGGACCGTCTAGTGAACTACTTAAGATAACCGTCCAAAGAACAAATTCAAAAATCTGATGCAAGCTTTCAATGACAATATTCAAACGGCTAAGTTTTATTGGAACATCCAATTTACTTATGATAGTTTTCCTCGAAACTAACACATTACCACTCTTGTGATCTAACGTTCAAATTGTTTGAAGCATTAATTGTAATCAAATTCTTTCTAGTGTAAAGGCGCAGCAAAACAGATAAAGCAAGTCAACTTATCAAGCTGCCATGATGAATGAAGAATGTTCATAAAAGTAGATCGCTAGCACAGTCCTGCGCTTTCCTCTTTAGTGCAAATCTAAAAGCTGCCACCCTGATCTTTCTGAAAGCACAATTTACACGTCTCTCATTGCATAATGAAGTCAAAGTCTTCTACAACGGATCTTTTCCCTGAAGAAAATACATATGCACCAAGGAAGAACCAAAAATAAATATACGTGCCTGGTGTAAAAATTCTTAGTGAACAAAAAAAAAACTTCTGAACATTTGATAGAAGTGTCCAATGGACGATAACAAAAATCTTGTAAAGATTTTTAGAGTGTTTTGAGCTTTATCTTTCAAATCCTCACTACATGAGTTGATATCCTTGTAAAAATACTTGTCTGTGTTGTAAAAGCCTGGAGAGACTTAGTGAAAAAGAATACTTGGGTTGAGCAATCTAGGGTGATTGCAGTGTAAAGCCTGAAGAGGCCGTGAATAATACTTGTAACCTAAGGTTGGTTAGTAAACACCTTTTGGGTAAAGGGACTGGACATAGTTCAGGTTGAGTGAACAAGTATAAAAACTTTCTGTGTTATCCTTCTCTCTATCCCTAAGCTTGAAAATGTTTTTCATACTTATTTACTTGTTTCGAAAAAGTTTTAAATGCACAATTCAACCCTCCTCCCTTCTTGTGCACTTTTTCTATTTCACTTTTAAGTTCTCCCAACCAAAATACAAACATGTACTTAAAAGGTGGATGTTTTGGTGTTCTTCCTTGACAAAAGGAAAGGTGAATAAGAAGAGGAAAAAAAAAATTGACCCTAAGTGTCTTCAAAACAAAGTCATCCTTATTCTATGAAGATGAGGGAAAAGTTTTCATGTCATGTTAAAATATAACCCTTAACGTGTCACATATGTATTCATCAACAATAGAAAATGTTTGTTAGTGTGATGACTAATTTGATGTGCACTTTTACAAAAATATGAAGAGTAATTTTAATTTTTAGAGATTAATATGATTTATTTCATCTTTTAAGGATTAATTTGAATATTTATTCTATCTTTTTACAAGTGATTATATTTTTTGCACTTTAGAAAGAGGGAGAAAAGTATTGTAATTAATTAGCTACAGTAACATTTTTTGCACAATAATGCATTTTAAATTTTTTACATCAAACAAAACATGCAGAATATGATCCGTTTTAGAGTTACAATGTAAATTACTGAAAGAAGGCAAACATATAAATTATTATCCGATAAAAGAGTTTTCATCAAAGGTATAAAGTATTGCCGAAAGTAATCTCAAAACAGGCAAATCTGAACTTTTTCTAAATGACCGACAAAATATATATAACATCAAAGTTGAATAAAATGCAATCAAAGCTGGTTTCTTTGTGAGCATTAGGTGGATGAAACACTGGTACTTGCCCTAACCTAACATGTGGAACATGTATAGCTTGCAAAATTGGAAACAATTAGGATATGCAAAGTACATAGCCATAAACTTTCATTGTCTTAGCAAAACTACAGTAAATCATTAAATGCAGACCTACCTATTTGGAAGAGCCTTGTCCGGGGGACATTAGTGTGCAAAAGATACACAAATTAAGTTAATATAAATAATTAATATATTATTATTGTAAATATACATTACTATGTGAAACAAATAGTTAAGTAATTATTTAATATAATAATAAATTAATAATTTTTGCAAATGTTACCAATTATACTGGAGTCTTGAGTTAGGCTCATCTTATACTCAATTGAAGCATTTATATTATTAATGAATTGTTTTGTTTAAAAGAAAATAAAATATTAATCACACACACACACACACACACACATATATATATATATAGAGAGAGAGAGAGAGATTCGCACCCATGCATGTATACACACTTGGATAAGATACCTAGAGTTTTTTATTAAAAAATTAGGTGCGTAGATAACAGCTCATAAATTATAAAAACATATGTGAGAATCACTCTGTTACCATTTTATGAAAATTAAAATAGATATTTTAGGGCCCGTTTGGAATGGTTGTGAGTTTTTGGTTTTTGATTTTCAAACCCAATTTTCAAAACAAAAAGTGTTTGACTAAAATGGAGCTAAAATAATTTTTAACTCAATTTTAAAACACTTTTACATTCATTTTCAAAACAAACAAAAAAGGTTTTGTGAATCTAGTTTTTAGTTTTTAAAAAAGTACATATCACTACATTTGACAATGGCTCTTTCCACCACCACCACTAACACCGTTGCTGCCGGTGCTACTACTACCACCACCATCACCACCACGACCATCAACGCCGCCACCACTATCACTGTTATCGTCACCACCATCACTACCGCCACCATGCAAACATACCCTTAAACTAATTTTAACAAAATAAAAAGAATTTCAAAATGAGTTTATTTTGAAACCAAAAATTTGAGAAAAAACTAAAACTAATATTTAAAAACTAAAAACTAGTTATAGTTTTTGAATTTTTCGAAACTCACAACTAAAAACCACCCCAAACGGGTCCTTAGTTTTTAATACAAACTATTAATTATAGATAATCATTATTGGAAGAAATTCTTATATTAAGCTTAGGACCTGATATATGTTATCGTTATCATCTTGATGCAAAGGTATTTTTCTATGAACATAAAAGAGTTATAGATTATTAATTTACTATTATATATAAACCAAGACATAGTGAAAAGGCAAAGCAAGAATGTCTTCCATATCAAGTGACATGAATGAGAAGGTACTTGGTTCATTAATTTGACAAAACCAATTTCGGTAGAGTTCAAAAGTGAAGAAAAACATAACTAACTTCCCATTTTTAATTTTTTTTTTGAGTAAATTACATTGATAATTCCTGAAGTTGCTTGAGATTGTACATAATCTCTTCATTTTTTTAACATTTATAGCAACCTCCCTTAGAGGATATATGATATAATATTTTTCAAATAATTAAAGGGTGTTAGTGTAATGTTTTTCAATAATTAAGGAAGTTAATATAGAGTTAAAAAAAAAAAGTATTGAAAAAAAAAAATGATGAAACCACAGAGGGGTGTGTAATTTACTCCTTTTTTTTTCTTACAAATTTAAGGAGAAGTAAGGTTATCTTATTTTATGGTCATCGTTATAAATCTTAATAAAGGGTTGAAATTTTCGTGTTGATCATATTTTATTAGACAAATTATACTCGTGCTTCTTAAAGTTTAACAAATATTCACTCAATAATCTTCTTGTTTTATATTATTTTAACCATGCTTGATTTGATTATATAATTACATAAAACATAAGATAAGTATTTTAATAAAAAAAAAAGATAAAAAATAAGTTTTTTTTTCTGGGTGAATTGTATAAGATAAAAATAGAAATATATCAAGTAAAGTTTCGTTTATTCAATAAATGTGAATATAATTGACTCTATTTTATTTTAACAATTGAGATGGGTTTTATTATTAGCTTTTATTTTCTTCCTTCCTTTTCCCTAGCCAACAGCTTAAAGCTTAATTTAACGCCATCAAGATTTCCCTTTCATAGACTCCACTACCTTGTGATTAAAATATTATTGACTGTTGAGCACTTTAATTATGAAATATATTCTTACATAAATCAATCAATATAGAATTTCATTAATCGACCCCTAATTCCAATTCCAATACATATCACCATGTAACTACCATGATGGGGACTGCAGTTTGGAGTAACATAGCTTGATAGCTAATTAATTAATGGTATTGAAAACAATTTCAATAAAAAATCTTGAGATTAAAAACTTTTAAAGCAGTATTCAGTAAGCAAATTTGTACAGGCTTTACATGGGTATTAGGACGGGAGAGAAGATGATTTACAGCTTTGGAGAATCAGAGGTATGAGCCTGGGCGCTTAAGTAGTGACAAAGACTGAAAATTATAAAATTTGGAATAGCAAAACAAACTCAGAAATAATTTAAAAACTAAAATTAAATAATATTTATATATTACAGAGATTAAAAACATATATTATCATAAAAATAACATTAAAAAAGTATAAATAAATATTACTAGCTAGCATTTGTCTACCTATGACCCGTACCTAATTAACCAAATAGGTTAACCCCAATTAATGTCATGTCCTTTTTCATAGACTTGTGACCGAAGAATAACTTTGTCATTCTTTTTGAAAGCAAAAAACTAATTAATTTATTAGTATTAGTCCATTTTATTAAAATCCAAACCAAAAACTAATTAATTTATCCGCAAGATTTATTAGTAGTAGTAGCAAATAATTCAAACATACTCAGCTGACATTATAGGGATAGAAAAATTGTGGAACGGCCTACACAGTACACACCTAAACTATACAAATCAATATGCGTTAAGTACCGAAGCACAAACTTAACATTGTGAAAATATACTTAAATTATTTAAGTACAAGTTATTCTTGGGCTTAGAGTTTGTCGTTCCGGTTATGGTAATGGTATAATTTGTTTCTAACCGTAATGATCTCCAACTAAAATTTCTTTGAAGTAACTTGAATTTGAAAAAAGAGATGCTTTGAACTTGTTTAAAAATCCAAATGGGATTTGGTTATTCACATAATGTACATTTTTTTTGGGAACGCAATTAGAGGTAGTGATATAATAAGAGAAACAAGAACAGACAAATCCGCACTCTTAATTGGTTGTTACCATAATTCTATATACAACTAGAAGCAATTAAGTATGATTAAGGAACCAACTTGCTTGTACTTTAATCTTCAATGGAGAGTTCTAATATTATTTTCGTTCAGATAACTAATTTATTTATTATTATCATATCCTATGACAATCTAGCTACTAGGTATTTAATAACTTTTTTTACAAATATTATTGGAATTTAATTTTAATATACTGTCAATATAAAAAATTTTATACTGTCAATTATATAGATATTACCCTAAATATAATTTTTAAAATAATTATTATAAAAGTTAATAATTTTCAATTATAATAATCCTTATTAGATAATAATGTAAAAAATTTATACTTTCAAAATATTTAATTAAATTGATAGTATAATTAAGGAATAAACGTTTATGTCGCAGTGCTTTTATTTGTGGAATTTGATCTCTACAATTGGACTTCCGACCACATGCAGCTATACATGATCGTGCGGTTTTAAGATTTCGAGTCACATTTTTCCTTTTTACAAAATAAACTATTTGTATGGCTCCGATCCTGTGTAGTTAACAAATAATGGCAGACAATCACAATCTTGAGATTTATCCAATGTTTTGTTGACACTTTTTCTGATTTTATGTAAATTTAATAAAGTCATTTATATTATATTATATTATATTATACATAAAAAAATATTATACTCAATGGGTGTCACTCAGTTAGCAACACACACTGAGTTTATGGGAAGGATTTTTGTGTTTGATTCCTGCATAACACATCCTTGAGAAGGGATGATAAATTTTAAGTATAATTAAGCCTCAAATTGGAAATTAATTCTATAGCCCAAAGGACTATAGCTTGTAGGGATAACTCAAGATCCCATGAGAAAGCCAAAAATCTTATTTACAGTGGTCACTAGAAATATAAAGAATAAATAGTGTTATCTTTTACATTGGTATCTAATTACAAACTATTATGGATGAGAAATTTGTCAATTATAACTACTTTAAAAATCATATTAACAATGATTTCTAATTAATTGGCAGTAATAAACTTTTTACACTAATATTATGCATAAAAATTAAACTCAAATATTATATTGTTTGTATTACATATTTGTTCCCAATACTTTTAGAAGGAAATGTTTCTCTCTGGCGGAAGAAGTAAAAGCGAGAAACTATGGCATTAACGTTAGGTTAGGTACATATACATCATATAACTAAGGCACTTAATAGTGTAGGTTTTGTTGGCTAACGGTACCATCAATCATCATCTAATTTTGTTTTTCCTTAAAAAATATAAAAGAACTACGAATGTTTTATATGGTTTGTGGTCTCCCAAAGGTCAAAAAATAGTGTGATTTATGCATGCATGTAACAAAATAGGGGTCAGCTAAGAACCGCAAAGACAAGGGAAAATTTTAGACAAGAGAATATTAGTGGGACACGGCCTCTTGAAAGAGACTTGCAAAGCCAGTTTTAACGGCGTATCTGCTTTAACTTAGTATATATGATCTCAAGCGCAACATATCAAATGATAAAATTTAGGTACAATATAATGTTATTATTATTTTTTTAATTAAAATTAGAATTTTATATATGTCATTAATTTTTGCAATAAAAAATTGACATTAACGTCCGTGATAATTATCGAGATATAATTCTAATTTTAAAATAACATTAAAATACATAAAAAATTGCATCGAATTTCGTCTTCAACTAAATCAGCACAGAAATATTTTTAATGGAGATAAAACATGAGAATGAGGAAAAAAATTGAACATAGTGAAGAAAGAAAAAGAATTATTGTCTCGAAAATACAATTCATTTTTCTTTGCTAATATTAATAAATATATATGTAATTTGATCACGAAACTGCTACACAAATATATTGTTACGGGTTATTATAACTATATATCTATTTTCTCCCTCATCTAATTTTCTTCCTGTTTTCTTTTTACGGGTTATTGTTTAGAGTTTAATGGCTATGTATTGTCAGTGTAAAAAATTTTATACTGTCAACCAATCAGAAATCACCGTTCGTATGACTTTTAAGGTAGTTATTGTAAAAGTCAACAAACTTACCATATAAGGTAGTTTATGATTGGACGACAGTGTAAAATTACTTTATATTGTCCATACATACCCTTTTTTTTTTTATTTATCACATCTATCTTTTTTCTTTATAATTTTTTTTCATATATTCCTTCTTCCAGCTCAATCCACTTCTAAATAGAGTAGATGTTTATTATTTTCTTATTGCTACCTAGCAACAAAACGTATTTGTTTAGACTAGTAAAAAAAAAAACACACACACACCACACACCACACACACACACACACATATATATATTATATATATATATATATATATATATATATATATATATATATATATATATATATTGGATTAAGAGATTTAAATAGTTTATATGAAGCTATATGTTAACATTTCATTGCTACTAATCTACCAATATTTTTGCAACCAAAAAAAAATAATATTGTTTTTCCACTTTAATTTTTTGATTGTAAAGTAAGCTTTTAAGAAAAAAAATCATTTTTTTTCCAAGTCATATGCTTATATGTGTGTGTGATAATATTAAAGTTTTCTCCATATCATTTTGAAGGTAATCTGATCTCTCAATAATTAATATCATAATAAAGTTGTATATTTTTTTTCTTATTCGAGATGTTATTTTCAACCAAGCATACATACCTAAACTAGTTTGTAGGTTTCAGCTTGGAAGAAAATTAATCAGTCAGATGTGACTCCCCAAAATAATTTAAATTCATCAAATGTTTTGGTGTTTACACTGTCGATCATTCTTATATTTCACTTTTATGCCAACAATGCACAAAGAATTAATAATTTTAATCCATGCCATCTCATTTTTCACATTCTCTATAACAAATTAATACTAACATAGAAACTTTGAACCTTTTTATATTCCTCTTTATAAGCAATGATCTCATTCTTCACTTCCTTGTCAACGAACATACGCGTTATCATTAAAAAAAAAATGACAGAGAAGGTACCAAGTCCAAATAGGATTGTAACTAAAATATGGATGTCATTTTCCATGATCATCTAGCTCCTATACCCGTGTTTGATCAAAGATTTTTTGGCAAACACGAATGGCTTGAGATAAGATCTTTGGCAAAACACCAACCTAGCTTTCTGGTAAATTAACTAACGCATTTAAAGAAAAACGCAGGTCCACAGCGTCACCCCAAGAAAATGAAAGGTTGCTCCGTGCATTTGAGTTAAAGTTTGCAAACATAAGTTTGAATTAAAAGTATGTTATAAACTTAAGTTTGAAAAAATGAGTTTACTATAATGTGATTTATATTTAAATATTTTTTATTCAAAAGTACATTGACAAAGTGAAATTTGTTTTGATAATATTAATTAAA
>QUWT01000099.1:171185-210551 GCA_004329165.1 Spatholobus suberectus | reverse complement strand
GTCTGTCATACTTAATAGCATAAAATCCACAACCCCCATTGTAAAACCAGTTATTCTTATAATAACGTATTGAATTTTACAATAGAATTTGTTTCTTCCTTTCAATTGGATATATATCCATTTGTTGGACTTGAAATGCGCTCATTGTTTTATTATTAATTACCTAAAACTTATTCGTATCAAAATATTCTTGATTGGTATTAAACTGTACATCTAAAATAAATCCTAAAAGTATCTCCATCCTTAAATTATTTAATAGAATAAGATTACAATACAAAGTCACTGTAAATTAAGGTCAATTAGTGGAGGGCTATAACTTATATTAAGTCTAGGTCAAATTAGATTTATTTACTAAATATAAGTCATGTTTTATTTGTTTTCTTCAAATGATCTTTTCTTATTCTAGTAGATAAATTAAATTATTAATCTTAAGGTTTTATACGATGATTGATATTGATATTAAAATTAAATTTAATGTCATGAAATTATTTTAAATATTAATGAATTTTATATAGGATTTACTGATATAATTTAACTTGTTTGAGTAATTATAAGTATTGTTACTTTGAGTCTAGATGCCTTCGATTGAATAAAATAGATAATTTTATCAAGGTGTTGTGTATACCACTACTATAGAAACCACCTAATTAAATATTTAAAAATTATACATTATATCAAGAATAACTGAATTTTTTTAGTTTAGTTTCCTTTAACAAGTTTTTAATTTGTATTTAATTTTTTAAATTATTTATCTTCTTATAATTTATTTTTTCTTTATATAAACTTTACTTAAAATAATTTCCCAAGGACAGAGAGATGTTTTTCTTTGAGTCTTTAGTTTTGTTCCTTGCTTGGGTATTCTTTTGGCATACCTTATTGAATTTACACATCTTACATTTGCTAAACATCTAATTTCATTTTTGCAGTATGCACTGATCACCAAACTTGCACATTGGGGCATAAAGGTGAGCTTCTAGAGTGAGGTGAAGATGTTGCGCTTATTGTAGACAATTCTTATGCTTGTGCTTAGTGCTTGTAATTGTTTTTACAAACCGTAGGTACTTAATAGGGGTTTCAAAACTGCAGGTAATCCATGTGTTTTGTTGGATTTTATTTATTTATTTTTCTGCATCAGGCATTCATTGTTAAGGTTCACTATTTTATTTAGTTTAGCAAAAAAATTTAAAACGTCCAAAATGGACTAGTAACACGACTTTGATCTTATGTCAAATAAGAATTTGTTAATAGACATTGGTCTTTTGAGCTTAACAATCATATATCATGCCCGTTTGTTCAAATTCATGTATGATGGACTCAAGTGCATGGTTTCTTTAAGAAGTTATTCACAAAAGAAATCCAACATAGCGATTTTTAATTCTGAAGGTTAATTTTGATTAAAAAAAATATTTATTTTACCAATGAGTTTGCTTATTATAAATAAAATAAGTCAATAAAAAATAGTATTGTTTGACTAACTTATTTTAAATAAATAGTTGATAAATAAAAAAGAACATTTTTAATTGGCGCTTAGCCCATTATAAACTATTTGTACACATATAAGTTCTACAGATATGCATGAACCGTTGGTATAACTTCCTATCCTAAAGGTTACATAAATGCATTAAAAAATAATTTAACTAGAATGTAGTGATTTTTTATATATTATCTAATCTAAATTATAATATATATATATATATATATATATATATAATATATATATGAGTTTAATGATCATGTATTATCAGTATAAAATTTTTACATTACAATCAATCATAAATCACCATTGATATAAATTTTAAAGTATTTATTATAAAAGTTAACACATTACAATAAATAATAATTATGATTGAATGATAGTATAAAACTACTTTATATTGTTAGTGCATGAACTGTTTTTTTTCTCTCTCTCTTTCTATATATATGATAACATTGTTTTTATAATAATTACTTTAAAAAATCATGTTTGAAATAATTTTTTAATTAATATATTACATAAAAATTAAACTCTTAAAAAAATGGCATAGGTATTAACAAAGTATATATATAAATGATGAAATAAGGAGACTGCATGCATTGCTTAATATGTTAGGATAAAGTCACATATCAAGAATTAATAATAATTATTTTAGAACTTAATATGCATGCATTGCTTTTTTATTGTTTTAGAATTTAATATGCATGCATTTGGATAAACTCTCTTCATATGCATGCTGTTAATATAAAAGTTTTTATGTTATTAATCAATCAAAATTAACTTTAATATTATTCTTAAAATAGTTATTATAAAAATTAACAACTTTATTATATATATGGTGATTTATAATTAAATGATAGTATAAAATTATTGTATGTATTATTTTTTCTTTAATATTTACTAATATTTTAGCATTTGCCAATAGTTTGGTGGCAACAACAATTTTAATACTCAATAAAACCATTTTTAGCATTTGTTAAATGTTTTAATACATTGGACTATAATGGTCTAGTACATACTTAACATAATTTTTAATAAAAAATTTTATTATTGATTCATTAACCCATAGTCCTTAGGAGACCAATTCTTAAAAGCTTTTAGCATTTCTCAAGCTGTTAGCACCATCACGCTTGTTTTCACCTTTTATTTCCTTCAAAGATCAACACCTATGCTGGAATTTACCAAGTTTAGAGTCTTTTTCCTAGTTGTCGTTACTAGCTGGCTTCTAAGTCCTTCCTCCCCCCTTCATTCAAATGGAATTGTTTACTGTTTAAATCTTTTATCAACAAATGTAACATACTCTTTCGTTGTTACCAGTAGGGTTGGGTAAGGAATTGTGAACAGACCAAAACTCGACTAATCAAAAAATAAAAACTACTTTTGGGTGGTTTCAAGTGAGTTATCGGGTATTGTGGGCTGAAATGGATTGATTCGGGTTGGTTCAATTTAAATATTTTTTAATCTATTGAAAATAAATAAAATACAACTATTGATAGAACAATAAGGACAACGAAGAAGATTTTTTAAATTTATAACCATTATAAATAAATTTGAGAATCCATTCACAAGTTTAGATTACATGTGGCAAATCAAGAGTAACTTTATAAGGTTTGAATGACATGTGTCATTTACAGATATATTCAGATGACACATGTCGTTATATGGTGTTTTATAAATATTTGGTTGGGTTACAGATCATAATTATTATCATTATAATTATTATATTAATGAGTATTAAATAGTTATATTTGAATTTGAAAATTCTATTAAATATCTACTTTTTAAATAACTACCTTAATTATAATTAAAAATTCTATTGGTCATTTGACTTAATTATTTGTTAATAACTAAGGATAAATTATTTGTTAATAACTAACAAGAATATATATATAGTTTTTCTAATTATTTCTGAAATCAAGGATAAATTAACGTGTATTTTTTATTTTTTAAAATTACATACTTCATCAATAGTTTTTTTACTTACATTCTATTATTTATGACAATAATTTAATATAAGTTTCAAGGACCAAAATAATATTATTATATATTTTAAATATAATTTGGGAAGATATTTGTGTATAATTATTATTATATATTATGAAGAGGATAGTTTAAACTAGGCTTTAAAGCAAATGTGATTATTTCCATATAATTTTACTTAATAAACTAAATTTTACGTCATCAATAGGAGTCGTTTGATTTGGTGTAATGTATTATTAAATATATATATAATTAAAATTAAAATCATTACATGTAAGTGTTATATATAGTTTATATAATTGGAATGTCCATTAAATTATATCCATATTAAATAGGAAAGTTTTATGTGTCAATCTTTGGAGAATTTCACATAAAATCTTATCTCACTGGCAACACCAGAACGTTTTCCTTTATTTTTTGCTTACATGTTAGCCTGACATTCATTTTCACACAAATCAAATTATGGACAATTATGCCACACAAAATAATGTATGGACAATTATGACATGCAAAATTAGGAAATTAATTTTTATTGTATATTCTAATTGAGAACGATTTCACAATCATCCTTATACACAATTACAGGAATTATTAGTACCTAATATTTTATTTTAAAATTCAAATAGAGTTAGAGAATAAAAAGTGACCAAGAAAAGAAGAAATGAAGAAGAGACGCATATTTGAAAGAAACATAAACTCTCCTCTCATTTCTCTAATGACAGTATTTTTTCACTACATGTTCTGAATAGTCATTCCCATTGCGTTGATTTCGGCTATTGTCTTTGTCTTCTCCATGTCTTTGTTAAGATGAAAAATATATTGTCAAATTGAGATGCATATATGTTAGATAATTTATCTATTTTTTTTTTGCATTTTCTCCATTGAGAAGCTTCTATTTTTCTTTTTCACTTTTATGTTTTATTGTTCCCTTTTATTTGTTTGTTTATGTTGTTTTTGCGTAGTGTATAGTCTAGAATGGATGGTCAGGATAATGACATTAAAGATGGAGGTGAAGATGGTGCTCAAGGTCCCAACTTGCTATTAACGTGCTCTTTATTTGAGTGTTTATTATTTTGTTTCTTTATTGTTTTAAATTTGATCTACTAAGATTTTTATTGTTTTTGTATGTACAGATTCAAAAGAATTCAAGAGAGAAGTAAGATTATGGATGAAGAGGATATTCTAAACCAGGCTTTAAAGCAAATTTGATCCTTTCCATATGATTTCCTTAATAAACTAAGTCTTGCATCATCAATTAGGGGTCATTTGATTCAGTGTTATTGTGTTATTAAATATATATTATTAAAATTAAAATCATTATATGTAATTGTTATATATAATTTATATAATTGGAATGCCCATTTAAATTATATCCATATTAAATTGTTCATTTACTAGCACATTATTTATTTATATATTGCAAATGTTGCCAATTTGAAATAGTTTAATAGCATTTTAATTGACAAAAATTTAAAATGGATGATTAATTTGATTTAAATGTGCAATATTCAATTAATTACAAATATTCAAATCACCAAAAGAAATATGTAATATTTATTTATTTTTATGGAAATAGAACAAAATTTTTGTTGTTTATAAATAACATAAAAAAATAAATTAATTATTCCTTAAAATCCACAGAGATTAACATCTCTGTCCATTTAAATAATTATAATAATTAAGGTAATTTCAACCTATATATATTATATATATATTATATATATTATTTCTAATTTGAATTAATTAAGATAATTGTGATATATATTTTAAAAAAAAGAAGTAAGATTATTTTAAATTAAGATAAATATATTATGTTAAATATATATTAAATTAATTAATATAATTAATAAGTATATTAATTAAGGTAATTGTATGTAATTAGAAATCAACTAATTTATAATATTTAATTATATTTAATACTGATTGAAGAAACTTAAACATTTGAATGCAAAAGTAGAAATCTCTTTTATTTGGATAATAAATTAAGAAAAAACTAATTTGATTTGATTTTGATTCAATGTGAAAATTTATGACACATAATAAAATGGAGACACATGACACACACACCACAACACACATATATACATACATGCATATATACATATATATATATATATATATATATATATATATTATTTTTTTATTTAATGCATTATTAATTTGTTGGAAATTTTATTGATGTAATTAATGTAATTATTAAATATATATAATTAAGATAATTACATGTAATTATTATGTATAATCTATTTTTTATTAAATATACTTATGAAATATTGTTAAAAAAATACTATTTTTATATGTTAAAATACATCATTCTATTAATTATGGTAATTATGACTGATTATATTATGATATTAATTAAGATAATTATGATTAGTATATGTTTTTTTAAGGTAATGAAATCATTTTAAACAATGGTAGGTAGATTAGTTAAATTACTTAATTAAATTGACTATACAATTTTAAATTAAAATAGATGATTAATTTAAAAGGACCATTCATTTTGACCTGAATATGAAATTTTTATTTAAATTATTTTTATATTAAATTGTCCATTTATTATTGAACTATTTGTTTATTTATTAATGTGTCAATTCTAAATAATTCAATAGCATTTTGATGGACCAAAGTTTAAAATGAACGACTAATTTAAAATTGACGATTAATTTGACCTAAATATGCAATGTTCATTTATTTAAATAGAAGTGAAACAATTTTTTTGTTGACCTTTTGTTGTAAATAAGATTTTAAAAGGACATAAATTGACTTTTACTTCAAATCCACACAAAATTAACATCTAATTTAGATAATTACAATTGGACATACATTCTAATTTGAATATGTTAACACACTTATTACATATATATTTTTAAGAAAGATAGTAATGTTATTTTAAATTAAGGTAGATATATTATTTGTAATATATAATTAATGTAATTTATAAACATTTAATTACATTTAATGTCAATTGAAGAAGAAACTTAAACATTTGAATAAAAAGTAAAAAAATTATTTATTTGAATAATAAATTAAGAAAAAAACAATGTCAATTTGATTGATTTAATGTGAAAATTCATGACATGTATACTAAGATGAGAGTCTCATGACACATATTATATATAGTTTAGTTTTATTAGTTAATGTATTATTAAATTTATTGAAATTTTTTATCAATATAATTAAAGTAATTAATGTAATTATTAAATTTATGTAATCAAGATAATAAGATGTAATTGTTATAATTTATTTTTTATGAAATATAATTGTTAAATATTTCTAAAATATACTATTTTTATATGTTAAAATACATAATTTTGTTAACCGTGGTAATTATGATTGATATTATTGTGATATAATTAATAAAGGTAATTATAATCAAGATGTACTTTGATTAGGGTAATGAAAATTATTTTAAACAAAAATAATTAGATTATTTTAAATTAAAAAATTGAATTAATAAATATTAATATAATTTTAAATTTCAAAAGGACAGTTAATTTAGAAAGGATCATTAATTTTGACTAAATATGGAATTTTTATTTATATTATTTTTATATTAAATTATTCATTTATTATTGCACTATTTATGTATCTATTTATTCATTACACATCAATTCGAAATAATTTAATAGCATTTTGATAGACCAAAGTTTAAAATAGATGATTAATTTACCATTAACAATTAGTTTGACCTAAATATGCACTGTTCATTTATTAAAACAGTAATGAAGCAAATTTCCTATTGTCTTTTTGTTATAAATAACATTTTAAATGGAAATAAATTGATTGGTACTTCAAACTCAAATGAAATTAACATCCATGTCCGTTTGAGTTATAATAATTAAGGTAATTACAATTAGTATATATTCTAATTTGAATAAAATAACATAATTATGACATATATATATATATATTATATATATTAAAAAGATTGTAAGATTATTTTAATTAAATATATTATTTAAAATGTATAATTAAATTAATTAATGCAACTAATAAATATATATAATTAAGGTAATTTCTCATAATTGTGATTAAATTAGTTAATTATAATTATTTAATTGTATTTAATATCGATCGAAGAAACTTATTCATTTGAATAGAAATTAGAATTCTCCTTTATTTGAATAATAAATTAAGAAAAAATTAATGTTAATTTGATCTAATTTAATGTGAAAATTCTTAACATGTATTATAAGATGAGGGATACATGATGCATATTATATATAGTTTAGTTTTTTATTTAATGTATATTAACTTTGTTAGAATTTTTTGTTGATGTAATTAAATTAGTTAATGTAATTATATATATATATATATATATATATATATATATATATAATTGAAATAATTATATGTATTTTTAATATATATTTTACTTTTCAGGAAACATAATTTTTAAGTATTGCTAAAAATTACTATTATTATATGTTAAAATGCATAATTCTATTAATCATGGTAATTGTGAGACATATACTGTGAGATGGATTAATTAAGGTAATTATGATTTGTATATATTTTATCTAAGTTACAACATATTCAAATTAAGCTAAAATTTTTAATTATTATTATAAAAAATTTATTAAGTGAACATCTAACTTTGTGAGAACTCCTTCTTCTTCTATTGTAACGTATCTTTCAATTTTGACTCCATTGTAAACATTGTTGTTCAGGATTATTTAGTTGTCTAATCTTCAAACTTTAGAGCATTCATTTTTTTTTAATTTTATTTGCTTTGTTTTTTATTTTATATTTCTTTTATTATTATTGAATTCATTTATTTTTTGTTTGATAGTTTCATCTTTTTTATCTTCCTTATTTGATTAAGTTAATCTTCTATCTTTTTATTTTCTTTAAATATTTTAAAAATATAATATTTGGTATTTGAATTAGTTTGCATCTTAAGTTGCTAACATTATTTTATAGATTTTACTATTTCAATTACTAAGATGGATCGGACTCAAATACTTAACAAAGCAGTTATACAAAGTTTTTTTTTTTTTTAAAAAGAATCTTATAGTGAAGCAAAAATATAAATTAAAACTGATAATGTTTTATTAGTTTTTAAAATTAAACTAAACCTAATATTTTTAATTTATAGTTTTTAAAATATTTTTTAATTTATATTTAAAAATTATATTTTTCAAAAACTAAACCTGATAAATTTAAGTAATATTTGAATTTTTTTATTTTTATATTATTGTGTATTATTATTATAATAACAATTATTATTCTGTGTAATTTTTTGTTATGTTTATTTTCTTTTTTTATAATATTAATTTTTACTATTTTTTTAATTTTTATTAATATTGTTTATATTATCTTTATTATTATTTAATCTTATAATAATTTTTAATATTATTATTAATTATAGTATTATTTTATTTTTTATATTTATTTGTCTTATTTATGCTATCTTTATCATATTTTAACCTTAAAATAATTATTTATTATTATAATAATAATTATTTTCATTATTTTAATAATTATAGTATTATTTACTATTATTTTTATTTTTTTTTATTATGTAGTATTATATATTACTCTTATTATTATTTTAACCTTATAATAATTGTTTTTATCTTATCACCCATCGTGTCATTTATTGGAACCAAATCCTCTCCTGCATACCCTCTCTCCATCCCTTCTTCAACAAACTTGTTAATTGTTAGATCTATCCAATGGCTAAAATTAAAAGGTCACAATCCCACTCATATCGACGTATCGTTATAGAATGCCAATAGTTAACCTTAACTTTTTAAAGCGTTTAATTTTATCTTATATTTTCAACTAACAAGAAATTATTTTATATATAATTTTTAAAATAATTATTATAAAAATTAATAAATTTTAAGTATATAATAATTTATAATTAAATAGTAATAATAAAAATCTTTATAATTTCAATATATTTTAATCAAATTCTTTTCTAAAACTTTTGTGTTATCTTTTAGCAACACTTTTTGTCTAAATTTAAATTTATTTTTGGGTGTCATTCAGTTTTGAAATTTTATTTTTATTTATTTATAATTAAAAATAACACTTTATTTTCATTTATTTTCATCTTTAAAAGTTTGTATAAAAACTAATAAAATTTACTTTTTTTGTTTCCTATACAATTTAAAAAAAAGAAATTTTTTTTATAATTAAAAGTAAAAAAATGAAAAATAAATGTATATATATATATATATTTAAAACCAAACACTCCTTATTATCTCAGTTTAGAAACCATATAGTTCAGCATGCACGATTGTATTTTCTTTTCTCCCTTATTGTTGAGAAAGATAAAAGTAAAAAGGGACTTACGAGACTACTAACATTTGTCAACTGTGATAAAAATTACCTATAATTATATTTATTTCTTTTTGACACTTTAACGTGATCCTTGACCAGTAAACCCTATGAATTTTAATCGAAAAGTTTAAAAAAGAATTTGATTAAAATATATTCACTCCATAAAGATTATTATTATTATTATTATTTGGGTTTGAATATATTTTTAGTTCTTATAAAATGAATGAATTTTGATTTAGTCTTTGTAATTTGTTTTTTATCCCTCTAAAATTTAAAATCATTATTTTTTTCCTATTAAATAAACAGATTTTGATTTTGGTTCTTATAAAATATTTTCTTTAATTTTCATTCCTCTAAAATGTGAAATAATTATTTTTGGTCCCTAAATTTCATTTTTAGGTAGATAAATAACATTTATTTTAGAAATTTATAAAAAAATTTAAAGATATCGCTTGCCAACATAATAAAGACATTAGTAAGCGTCACTTAAAATGATTAGTTGACTTTCGTTAGATAGGCTAAAAACATATTTAAAAACCTACTGTTTAATTATAAATCATTTTATACTTAAAAATTATTAAATTTTATAATAATTATTTTAAAAATCAAATATAAAATAACTTTTTATTAGTTGAAAATATAAATACATTAAACTGCTTAAAAAATTAAAATTAAAGTATTGACATCCTGTACTAATACTAATAGTTGGGTAGTGACAAGATTGATGAAGGATGTCAAAATTCATAAAGAAGTGTGTTGCAGAGCGGATGCAGGGGCACAGATTCTCTCAGGTACAGTAAAAAATTTTCAGCCATTGGATCTTTTATTTTCGCCCAACTTGCCCTTTTCTCTCCTCGTGGTGGCATTCTCAAACAAAATAAAACACTCTTTTCTCTCTCGTTCCCTCTCTGCAATGTAGAATCTGTTCCCAATATAATGCAGCCATGGACAGAGAAGGTACGCAGGAGTGGTTCACGCTCTATTAATGACAGACTTCAAAATTCTTAACTTCAAAATCCATTTCCGTGACCATATTTGCAAAGTGGGAGTGTTGTAACCCTATCAGTATTGAACTGCCGCCGCTCGTCGCCGCCGCTCACCTCACCGGCCACCGTTCTCCTACTGCTTCATCTCACCTCGTCGACTCTCAGTCTCTCCTTCCAGGTACTTACCCTTTTTCTTTCTATTGCTTATTTCAATGTTTAGATTTCATTTGATAAGTTGTGTCTGTGAAGGCAATTCTATTATTTGGTTACAAATGGAAATGTCAGACAGCAAAGGGTCTGTTGGGTCGAATTATAATTTCAGCTCACTCAGTTCACATAGTTCACTCAGTGATACTGAAGCTTCTTTCACTGAACCTCCTGTCAAAAAAAGAAAGCTGCAGGAAAAAATGGAAAAATATAATTTTGAAATTTATAATGTAAGTATAATTTATAGAGCATTATAATTATAATTCTAACTAGCTGTGAAACATTGAGCATGATTGGTATTTTTATTGAGCATGTTTTGTTGTCAGGTCTCTAATCCCCATTATGCTGAAGAAGTGGATCTAAACAATCAAACGACACAATTGATTCTTCATACTGCAGCTGGTTATGCAGAGAAATATCCGAGAAACGACTTGGAAGAAGCTTTTTGTAGAGCAGATTGTCGCTTTATCCATCGGTACATAAAAGATAGACATAACGGATTTGAAATATTGTCTCTTCAGCAGGTTAGAAAATATATAATTACTGGAAAAGAGTATATGCAGAATTATAATGCTATAAATTTATGCCTACAAAAATATATGTTTTACTGCAATACTATATAATTATAATTATAAATTATAAATGCTTACTATTTGTAATGCTTTCCAGGTTTGGCACAGGTTGATGTATGCATATCAATGCTTCAAATCGTATTGTTTGCTGATGAAAAATGGGCAGGACAATGTGCTATTTGATTATGAAACTGGTCATGTTTCTCCAATTTCACCGGCTAAAGAAGTTAGTTGTTGAATCCAAATAGCCATTTATTTAACTTTGCATAAATTGTCATTAATGGTTCTTATGGCTATGTTGTTATTCTTATTCTTATATATGATAAATTTGTAGTATATAGCAGTACACTGTGGACTTCAACATAAAGCAGTGATTACAAATTTTTCTCTGTTGAAAAAGCTCTTTTTTTACACGTGGAGTGAAATTACAAAGCAGTTCCCAGAAATGCAAGCGTTCATGCTCCACAGTGGTAAATGGAATTACAGATCCAGGTTCTGACACCGAAGTGGTAATGAAAGTATTTTTTTTTACATAAATAGATATTTTTTTGGGTTGATTTTGTATAAATTGACTTTTTACCCATACTCTCTTTTTGCAGGTTGCAGAATCTCCTTGAAGAAAAGGTTTAGGTGGCAGGTAGTGGAATTATGTGTACACAATCTGCTGTTAGTTTGGTGTTTTGGATTGGAATCATTGTGTAGTAGATTCCAATTATCAATATTTGTCTTTGTCTATGTAAGTGCAAACCTGCATTGTAACAACACTTGGTTTATGTAATGTAGTTTTGAGTCAAAATTTTAGCTCCTCATTCAAAATGAGTTGAGTGTGGTGCATTTGTTATGTTAGGACTTTGTATGACAAATTAGGAGTTGTGATTTCGTCAAAGTGCCATTGCTCACAATTTTATCATGGTTTATGGTGTGTTGACTGTTGAGTTGAGGTGCTTAGAAGAACATGCATGCAATGTTTGACTAAATATCTTTGATTGTTGATGAAATAATTATCTTGGCTTAGAGGGAACTTCAGGGATGTTATATAGTACTAGACTGTGATTTTGTTGTTGATCTAGTACAAGATATCTTAAAAGCTAAGACTTGGTTGTTTTGATCTTATTGTTACTATATGTTATGTCTGAATTCTATAGAAAATGTCCATGTAATTTTTAGATGATTTTGAGGATGAAATTTTAGTGAGAATTTTTAGTTTGTCTTCTGAATAATGATGTCATGTGGTGCAATCATGAATGATGGTTGGTACTACGTTCATAATGAGTTTAAGGATGTAAAAGTGAAACTTGCATGTAAGAAAAATGAACATATAAACTTAGTGAGTATCAACTCTACCTGTCATGTCGAGTGAGTTTTTAGTATGCTTTTGGTGCTCTTGCTGAACTGTCAAGGTAGAATATTGATGTTAGTGCTGAGATACGTGAATCTAGAGCTAATTTTCTTTTGGCTTATCAGTGATCTGTTTTGGTGATAAATTGGTGAAATTTTGATTAAAAAATCTGTACTTGTGATGGTAGATCGGACTCAAAAACAAGAGTTTTTAGTGGGAACATGATTTAATGTATACCATAGTTTGATTAATAATAAATTTCTGCCTGATATCTTGGATGGAATTGATGATAATTTGAAAGAAACTCGTGAATTATGTATTGAAGGTTATAATTTTTGCAATGGTGTGAGTGACTCCTCCTCTTTCCTCCCTCCCCTTCCTTTCTTTGAACCAAACACAAGTATGGATGAAATCTTAAACTCCTAATCAAGCTTTGTAATCACCAGATTTTTACACCTAAAACTCATGAATCGTTGGACACCTAAATGTTGCTTAAAAAGTTGTCCACTGTCACCATTAGTCTCTACCTGTGTTAGTAAAATTGAGAGAAGGCAGAACCTTCTGAACATGTAGGCCAAGGGTATGCGGTACTCTCCCATTTCCTGCCTCATGTACTTCATCTCCTACTCAATTCTGTTTCCCTTTTCAATTCCAAACTGAATTCTTCTTAATTACTTGCCAGAATTCATGAAGTGTCCAAAGTTTGGAGCTGAGCAATCTTCCCTGTTCTTAATCTCTTCAACCGAATAGTCATCGAGGTAGGGTGAGGATTTCCTTTATTCTTTGAAGAGTTTATGGTAGTGTTAAGTTTCAAGTTAAATAAATAGATTCTCATATGAATTTTCAAGGGCATAAAATCTAGTTTTAGAGGGTTTCGGATCAATGATTGCGTATAAAAATTGGTGATTGCTTGTATGATTGAAGAGGGTGAATGGTTCGGATTATAAGGGGTGAGAATAGAAAAGAGTTGTTGCCTAGCTGTTCTATTTATACCTTTTTGTAGCAAAATTGTTCTTGCATGTGGAATTAGACAGGGTTGTCCTAAGTTGTTTTAAAAAATCGATTGATACATTGAAGAATTTTCCAAAGGTTGAATATCTTCTGTGGAGAATACATTTTCTGTTGTGTATTCTTATTCCTTGATGATGTTTGGTTCTTAAGAAGAAATATCTTTCGTGGTTGTTGACTTGAGTTTGAATTTCTATGGAAAATGTGGGTATCCTTTTACATTAACTTGTATGAATCTTTAAAAAGGAACCGTTGAACCAGTTTGAAGATTTAACCATATAATCTGGTTGACTGTTTGTTGATCTTAATATTTTTTAAGCAAACGTATAACTAGTGTTATAAGTCGGGGATCTAAACTCGGACCCCTGAGTTACAGGTACTGACAAATTAAATTACTATGACTGGATATTTTTTCTATAACTATATGTTTAGATGGGTGGAGTTGGGATGCAAACAAATATGGGAAGAATGAGATAGAAGAGAAAGAGAAATTGTATTTGTACAATAAAGTTGTACAATTTTTGTACAGCAAAAAAATAGGAAGAAAAAAGAGGGAAGTGTGGGACAAATGGTTGATGATGGAAAGAGATAGAGAGAAAATAGAGTATTGTATGGGCTCTGCCAACTGCATAAAAAATTGAAGTATAGCTCTGGAAGAGCAAGTTATGCTCTGTAGAAGAGAGAAGAAGGATAACGAAGCCAACTTCTTTCATCATAGAGTATGGATGTTTAAAAAAATAATTATGACGTCTTTGAGCCTACAAAAGAGAAGTGAAAAAAAAACGTTGGATTCCCTGAGCCAAAAACTTGTGAGACCCAGATGGCATCTACGTTTTACAGCTTCTTGGCGTACTTTAGACTTAGAGTAGTGTAGCAGATGATTTCTAGTAAGACAAAATTGTCATTAATGGAAAAAGAAAGAAAAAATGACCAAAAAATCTACAAAGCAACACGTGGCTGAATGCTTTCAATTGTATAGTTTATAAATATAAATTCATGGTTATTCCCCTTTTAATTTATTGGATCTAATTTCATGTGTGATTGAAAAGACAAATTGAGTGATAGTAAACAGAACGAAAACTATGTTGGATTACCGTTAAAAATTTGTTAGAGGGTGTCAAAAGTATTTTTAGGAAAGAAATTCTTTGTATCTTTTGTTTTCAACGCACTTTTGAAAAAGTCCAAACGTTATTCCAAATATGCACTAAAATGTTTACTGAATGCCGAGGGGATTTGGATCCTCTCCCGCAAAGTTTTCTCCCGCCCCTCTCTAGCAAAAATATAAACCCTTGGATGTATCTATTGGTTGACAATAAAACTTGAAAAAAGAGAGCCAAAGTAAATGGTGGCCCTTCGATCAATCTGACGGATAAAGATAAAAAAAAACTAAAACAATGTAAATTTTTTGTCAATCCTGCTTCTCTCCCTCGCTTCAACAAACAAAATTTGCCTGCAAAAATTCGCAGTGCCCACCATTGATCTATGCCGTCTTTTATGGCTCTGCTACTGTCGGCGATTCCACCAACGCCTCTGTTACTACTAGCGACTCCACCAACCCCTCTGCAACCGCCAGTGACTCCATCAACTCCTCTATCGCAAATGGCTCTAATTGTTTCTGTTTGGGCTGCTTAGTTTGCAAAATGAGGTACTCACACAGACTTGAGAGGGTGTAGTGGTTTGAAATATATCAATGTATTAGTCATGATAGACTATATTTAACATTACAATTAGAGAAAAAGTGGAAAACATCTAATTACAAAAAAATGTAGACAACTTTAACAATATTGATATTGACAAAGATGAGAACAATAATAATAATAACTCAATGTTTTGCAGGTGGGAACCGATTCAACCACCCAAGTGCAGGTGGGACCGATCAACCACCAGTGACACTGAGGTAATACTCCAACCCAACCAATCTAAGACTCATAAATATTCTAATACCCATTATAATAGTTCCGAATAATTTCCATTATTGTAAACCTCTCTCTCTTTTCGAGATTAAATGAAAATTTTCAACTCTTTTAGTTTAGATAAAATTATTATTTTATGAATAATTACAAACATAAATCTTAAAATAATAGCCAAAATATGAATAAGCATTAAAATACTAATTATCAATTAGTCTAATTAGTTCCATTAATCACTTTTGTATTCATTTTTAACACATGTCATATTAAGTTCTAATTTTCCAAAACTAACTAAATTATAAATTCTTTTAATTATTTTAGCTTGATTAAAATACAATTCCACAACTAACTTTAAATAGAATTATTAAAATATTAATTAAGGTAGTAACATACGAAGCAAAATACTAATTTATTTATTTTTGTAAAGAGAGAAATAAAATAGGAATTAGAGGATGTTACTTTAATATTCAAATTTACTAAAAATTTTAATCTTTTCCACAGAATTTTAGTTTGTTCAAGTTTATCCACTTTTTTTTTTAAAGTTTAAATAATTTTTTTTTTCAAATTTGTATTTTCTTAACATAACATTTCCAAAAGCAATTGTAACCAGCAATAATATGAATGATGATTAAAATAATAGGCTTAATTTCTGTATTGAAAAAAATAGAAAATAGAGGATGCTACAAAACTAATAAAAGATTTAATAGTATTATATAATATCTTGTTCCAAACATGATGTTCATGATATACAAATTATTGTTTTATTAAAGCATTATTTTATTAATTATTGAAAAGATAATAAAATGAAAATTACATATAGAGGAAAAAAATGAGTATGGTAATGGTGTGTGTGTGTGTGTATAATGAATCATATTAGTTTTTAACATAAATTTGAATATATTGAGTACAATATTATAAGTATAGATTGTCTGTAATTTACTGTAATTAAAACCACAAAAATGTTGTTTTTTAATAATAGAAAAAAGTTTATCGAGTATTTTACACTTTGAAGAAAAGTTAGATTCTATCCATAATACACTAGGTAGTTTATATGTTGAAAAAATTAGTTTTAATGTGAGATAATTTTTTGTCCATATACGTTAAAAGAAATTGTAAATTTTATTTATATTAGTTTAAAAATTATATTTTCAGCAACTTAATTTATATTTATAAACTAAACCTGATTTTTTTATATTAATAATTTCAATTAGTAATAAGAGAAAATAATATATTTTTTCAAAATTGTATTAGTTTTTTAAAATTTGTAAATACAGTCATTTTTCTTTTTACAATTAATTTATTTGTTAAATAAATAGTTCTTTTTACAATTTAATATATTTTAAAAGTTTTAGAATACTATTTACACTTCTTTCAATTTGATAACATAATTAATAACGTTCTTTTTACAGTATTTAAAATTTTTTCATTCTTCAATTAGTATGTTATTTCTTCTACAAATTAGTTGAATTTTAAATAATTACTTTTCTTTCAATTAAATTTTTATTTTTATAAATAATATTTATTATTATTATAATATTATATATTTTTATAATTAATTTTATAAATAATATTTGTTCTTGTTTTAATAAATAAAAGTTATAAATAATATTTATCATTATTTAAATACTATTTATCATTATTTTTAAAAACATTATTTTGTTATTAAAATAAACATTAATATTTAATTTTTATTCTTATAAACAATATTTGTTAATATTTTAAAATTTAAATAATAATTGATAACATTTTTTATTGATTTTAATATTTTTAAATTTTTATAAACAATTTATAATTTCCTTTCAATTTATTTTCTTTTTCATTTTAATATATTTAAAATTTTTTAAGTAGTATTTATTATTAATTAAAAATTAAATAATTTATTAATAATACTATTTTCCTAAATATTTATTATTTTTTAATACGTAATTCTTATTTTCCTCACAATATTTTTCTAATTAAATTTTTTTACACCATTTAATATATTTAAATTTTTAAAAAATATTTATTATTATTATTATTACATAAAATTAAATAATTTATTAATAAATACTATTTTCTTAAATATTTATTATTTTTAATACGTAATTCTTTTTTTCCTCTCAATATTATTCTAATTTAAAAAATTTTGTTTTTACACCATTTAATGTCTTTATCATTTTAAAAAATATTTATTATTATTTTAACATTAAAATATTATCAAAAATATTTTTAAATATTTAATAGTTTTTTATTTTCATAAATATTATTTATTTTCTTTCAAAATTAAATTAATTTTAAATAATTTCTTTCCTATTTATGGTTTTTAAAATTTATAAATAATATTTATTATTATTTTTTATTTAAAAAATATTTAATAAAAATAGTTTTCTTTTAAATAGTCTCCAATTTTTATACAAATATTTTATTTTCATTCAAAATTAAATTAATTTTAAATTCTATTTTCTTTCAATTTATTATTATATACATTTTTATAAATATTTTTTTTCTTAATTTCATATTTTAAAAAATAATTAACAATATTTTTAAAAAACCTTTGTAAAAAAAATTTGAAAAAATATTTAATATATTTTGAATATTAAATTAATATCTTCCTAACATTTTTTTTTTAAAATTATTTTTTTTTGGTGCAAAATTTTGAAAGGCCATAACTTTGGGGTTTGGGGTTTTTGGTTTTAGGGTTTGGGGTTTTGGTTTAGGTTTATGTTTAGGGTTTTAGGGTTGAGGATTTTAGGGTTTAAGGTTTAGGGTATAGAGTTTGGGGTTTGGGTTTAGGGGTTTGGATTAGGGGTTAGGGGTTAGGGTTAAGGTTTAGGTTGGGGTTTAGGGTCTGGGTTTGGGTTAGGGTTTAGATTTGGGTTTTTAGGGTTTAGGGTGAGGACTAGGGTTTAGGGTTAGGGTTAGGGTTTAGGGTTAAGGGCCAGGGTTAGGGGTTTATGGTTTTAGGGCTTAAGGTTTAGGGGTTTGGGGTTTTTGGTTTGGGTTTGCCGTTTGGGGCTTGTGGTTTTAGCGGTTGGGGGTTGGGTTTAAGGTTTCAGGTTTGAATTTAGGGTTTCAGATTTAGGGTTTCGAGTTGGTTTGGGTTGACGGTTTTTAGGGTTTAGGGTTTAAGGGTTTAGGAGTTACGGTTTAGGGCTTAGGTTTTATGGTTTAGGGCTTAGGGTTAGGGGTTCAGGGTTTAGGGGTGATGGTTCAGGGGTTCGGGTTTGGGGTTCAGGGTGAGTATTCAGGGGTTCGGGGTTGAGGGTTAGGGGGTTTTGGGTTTAGGTTTAGGGTTTATGGGTAGGGTCAGGGATTAGAATTTAGGTTTAGCGTTGGTTTGGTTTATGGTTTAGGGTTTAGAGTTTAGGTTAAATATATATCTTAAACATATAATAATAGTTTGCCAATTAATAGTAAATAATATTATAAAAAATATTAAGAATAAATTTATTTTAAATAACAAATTTATATTGATATAATTAATATTTGATATTTAAATATAATAATTATTTGAAAAATATTTAAGTTTTCTTTTATAAATATAACTAATATTAATATAATTTTAATGTTTAATTATTTTTAAATATTTTTTTTTTTTAAATTTATACTGATTTTTTTCAATAATATTTACTTTTTAATATGTTGAATTGTTAAAAATTAATATCCACCTTTAAAAAATAAATAAATTTATTTTAAATTTAATAACCTCATCAATTTATCTACAAAAAATTTAATTTTTAAAAATTATTATTATTATTTGCCTAAATAAATATTTTTTTAAATTATTTTTTATTTAATTGATTTGTTTTAGTAATGTAATAGTATTTTATTTTCAGAATTATAAATATATTAAATTTTTTGTATTTCTTTAAAAATATTTAATATTTTAAATTTTATAAATGAATATTGATATTATTGATGACTACTAAGATTATTTTAATTTAATTAAATGTAAAATCTTTTTTATTATTAATAGTCTTTTATTTTTTGAATATACTAATAAGATTCATATTATTTAAATTTATTTACTTTATATATTTTTTAAAAGACATTTAATAGTCAATCTCATAATTGTATATTATCTAAAATTATTTTATTGTTTCACTATTTTTTAAAAAATATTTATATTTCAATTTAAAACTTATATTACTATTAATATTAATATTTTCCAACTATTCTATATAAATTAAATTAACTTATTTTTTATTCTCTTACTTTTCCAACAATTATTTAATATTACTTTAATATTAATGAATTTCTATATATATATTTTTTATATATTTTATAATTTGTTATTTTTCAAAAATTATTTCCTATTTTTTTAAAATCATTTAACTTTAAGTAATATTGTCTTTTGGGGTTAGGTGGTTACGATGTTAGGAGTTCGGGGTCAGGTTTAGGTTCAAGGTTAAGAATTTTGATGTCCGTCATTAATAGAGCGTGAACCACTCCTGCATACCCTCTCTGCCCATGGCTGCATTACATTGGGAACATATTCACATTGCAGAGAGAGAGAAAGAGAGAGAGAAGAGTGTTTTATTTTGTTTGAGAGTGCCACCACGAGAAGAGAGAAGGGAAAGTTGGGCGAAAATAAAAATCTAACGACTGAATTTTTTTTTACCGTACCTGAGAGGATCTGTGCTCCTGCATCCCCTCTCTAGCACACTTCTCACAAAATTACGAATTTTGTATTTTGAAGTTAAGAATTTTGAAGTCTGTCATTAATAGAGCGTGAACCACTCCTGCGTACCTCTTTGCCCATGGCTGCATTACATTGGGAGCAGATTCTACATTGCAGAGAGAGAAAGAGAGAGAGAATAGTGTTTTATTTTGTTTGAGAGTGCCACCACGAGGAGAGAGAAGGGAAAGTTGGGCGAAAATAAAAGATTTAATGGCTGAAAGTTTTTTTACTGTACTTGAGAGGATCTGTGCCCCTGCATCCCCTTTCCAGCAAGTCCGTCATCAATCTTTTCACAAAATTACGAATTTTGAAGTCCATCATCAATCTTCTCAGTACTCAGATATTGGTATTAATACTTTGGGGTTTGGGGTTTAGGGTTTTGGGCTTGGGGTTGGGTTAGGGTTTAGGGTTTAGGGTTAGGGGGTTAAGGGCTTAAGGTTTTGTGTTTTGGGTTTCGAGTTTCAGAGTTCAGGTTTCGGGTTCCCAATTCTGGGTTCCTGGTTCCCGGTTCGGGGTTTAGGGTTTATGGGTTTTGGGTTTTTGGGGTTTGGGTTAGGGTTGAGGGTTGGGGGTTGGGGGGTTGGGGTTGAGGGTTGGGGGTTGGGGGTTGGGGGTTAAGGGTTGAGGGTTGAGGGGTTAGGGGTTGAGGGCTAGGGCTGGGGGTTAGGGGTTAGGGGTTGGGGGTTAGGGCTTAGGGCTTAGGGGTTATGGTTAGGGCTTAGGGGGTTGAGGTTTGGGGGTTGGGGGTTGGGGTTTGGGGTTTAGGGTGTGGGGTGTGGGGTTTAGGGTTTAGGGTGTAGGGTTTGAGGTTTGGGGTGGCACCATGCACCATGACTTGGGCACCAAACCCTCTTGGGCACCATGCACCATGACTTGTGCACTAATCTCGATCAGGCGCCAGCAACACGTGACTCAGGCATCATGACTTACTTGTGCACCACCAATTACCAGCTCAAGCATCATTACTTACTTACTTGTGCACCAGATCGGGGTGGTGTGCCGAACAATCGTAACCTCTTTTCGCGAAACATAGGCAATTTTGATGAATTTTGTTTGGGGGGAAGGGAAGGGAGGGGAGGGACGAATCAAAGTGATAAGGGCTGAATCTTAGTGGATCGTGGCAGCAAGGCCACTCTGCCAATTATAATACCCCGTCGCGTATTTAAGTCGTCTACAAAGGATTATACCTGTTGCCCGATGGGAATTGCGCTTTGAGGTGTCTCGCGGGGCTAATTCGCCCCGCGAGGTTCACCAACGACACATGCCTCTGGGGGGCCGAGGCCCCCTACTACTGGTTAGCAAACGGATGATGGCACACGTGTCGCTTCTAGCCTAGATTCTGACTTAGAGGCGTTCAGTCATAATCCAACACACGGTAGCTTCGCGACACTGGCTTTTCAACCAAGTTCGATGACCAATTGTGCGAATCAACGGTTCTTCTCGTACTAGGTTGAATTACTATTGCGACACTGTCATCACTAAGGTAAAACTAACGAGTGAAGGGTTCAAGTAAGAGCATACCTGTTGGGACCCAAAAGATGGTGAACTATGCCTGAGCGAGGCAAAGCCAGAGGAAACTCTAGTGGAGGCCCACAGTGATACTGATGTTCAAATCGTTCGTCTAACTTGGGTATAGGGGCGAAAAACTAATCGAACCATCTAATAGTTGTTCCCTTTGATGTTTCCTCAGGATAGCTAGAGCCCGTAGGTGAGTTCTATTGGGTAAAGCCAATGATTAGAGGCATCGAGGGCGCAACGCCCTCGACCTATTCTCAAACTTTAAATAGGTAGGATGGCGTGGCTGCTTTGTTGAGTCGCGCCACGGAATCAAGAGCTCCAAGTGGGCCATTTTTTGTAAGCAGAATTGCCAATGTGGGATGAATTGGAAGCTGGGTTACGGTGCCCAACTGCGTGCTAACCTAGACCGTACAAAGTGTGTTGGTCGATTAAGACAGTAAAAGGGTGATCATGGAAGTCAAAATCTGCTAAGGAGTGTGTAACAACTCACCTACCAAATCAACTAGCCTCGAAAATGGATGGTGCTTAAGCGTGTGACCTATACCTGACTATCGGGGCAAGGGCTTGGCCCCGATGAGTGAAATACCACTACTTTTAACATTATTTTACTTATTCCGTGAATTGGAGGTGGGGCATTGCATCGAGATATCTTGGCTCTTGCATCGATGAAGAACATAGCGAAATGCGATACTTAATGTGAATTGCATAATTTCGGGAGCCATTGAGTCTTTGAATGCAGGTTGTACCCAAAGCCATTAGACTGAGGGCATGCTTGCCGGGGTGTCACACATCGTTACCCTCACGCAAATGTCTCACGTCAGTCGTTGCGTAGGGTGTATGTTACCTTCTCGCGAGCACCGTCTCGTGGTTGGTTGAAAACTAAGTTCATAGCTGAGTGAGCCATGATAAAATGGTGGATGAGCAACGCTTGAGATCGATCATGCGTGACTTAGTCCGGAGCGGACTCTCTAACCTTGTGCGTCCCTGGACGCTCTCAGTGAGACCTCAGATCTGGCAGGGCTACCCGCTAAGTTTAAGCATATCATTAAGCGGAGGAAAAGAAACTAACAAGGATTCCCTTAGTAATGGCGAATGAACCTGGGAAGAGCCCACCATGAGAATCGGTCGCCTTTAGCGTCCGAATTGTAGTCTAGATAAGGGTCCTCAATAGCTGACCAAGCCCAAGTCCCTCAGAAGGGTGCGCTAGAGAGGTGAGAGCCCTGTCGTGCCCGGACCTTGTCGTACCACGAGGCACTATCGATGAGTCGGGTTGTTTGGGAATACTAGCCCTAATCGGGCAGTAAATTCTGTCCAAGGCTAAATACTGGCGAGAGACCAATAGCCAACAAGTACTGCGAAGGAAAGATAAAAAGAACTTTGAAAAAAGAGTCAAAGTGTGCTTGACATTGTCGGGAGGGAAGTGAATGGGGGTCGACAATGTGTCCTGGTCAAATGTGGAACGGTGTGAGCCGATCTACCGATCGACTCGGGACACTGACCGACGCGAATTGCGATGGTCGCCCAAGCCTGGGCTATCGAAATGCTTGCGGAGACATCATCATTGCGATTGTGGACAGTAGCACGCACCGACTCAGCGTGCCTTAGCACTTGCACGCTTCGGGTGTTTGCCTGTGGGCTCCCCATTCGGCCCATCTTGAAACACGGACCAAGGAGTCTGACATGTGTGTGAGTCAAAGGGCGAGTAAACCCATAAAGCGCAAGGAAGCTTATTTACGGGATCCCCTCGTGGGTTGCACCACTAACCGACCTTGATCTTTTGTGAAGGGTTCGAGTGAGCGCATACCTGTTAGCACCCGAAAGATGGTGAACTATGCCTGAACGGGGCGAAGTCAGAGGAAACTTTAGTGGAGGCCCGCAACGATATTGACGTGCAAATCGTTCATCTGCCTTCGGTATAGGGTCAAAAGACTAATCAAACCGTCTAGTAGCTAGCTCCCTCCAAAGTTTCCTTCAGGATAGCTGGAGCTCGCGGGCGAGTTCTATCGAGTAAAGCCAATGATTGAGGCATCAGCGATGTAACGCCCTTGACCTATTCTAAAACTTTAAATAGGTAGGACGGTGCGGCTGCTCTGTTAAGCCGCGCCACGAAATCGAGAGCTCCAAGGGGGCCATTTTTGGTAAGCAGAATTGGCGATGCGGGATGAATTGAAAGTTGGGTTATGGTGCCCTACTATGCGCTAACCTATACCCCACAAAGGGTGTTTGTCAATTAAGACAGTAAGACGGTGGTCATGGAAGTCGAAATTCGCCAAGGAGTGTGTAACAACTCACCTGCCGAATCAACTAGCCCCAAAAATAGATGGTGTAAAGTGCACAACCCATACTCGGCCGTCGAGGTAAGGGCTAGGCCCCGATGAGTAGGAGGGCACGGCGATCGCTGCAAAACTCGGGGCGCGAGCTTAGGCGAAGCAGCCATTTGTGCAGATCTTGGTGGTAGTAGCAAATATTTAAATGAGAACTTTGAAGGCCGAAGAGGAGAAAGGTCCCATGTGAACATCATTTGCACATGGGTTAGTTGATCCTAAGGGATAGGGGAAAGCCCGTTTGATAGCGCTCCAAGCGCGTACATTGAAAGGGAATAGAGTTAAAATTTCTGAACTGGGATGTTGCGGCTGACGAAAGCATTAGGAAGTCCGGAGACGTCGGCGGGCCCCCCAAAAAGAGTTATCTTTTTTGTTTAACAGCCTGCCCACCTGGAAACTAGCTCAGCTAGAGGTAGGGGTCAGCTGCTGAAAAGGCATTGCACGTCGCGTGGTGTTTGGTGTGCCCCCGGCGGCCCTTGAAAATTCAGAGGACCGAATGCCTCCTATGCCCAATCGTACTTATAACCACATCAGGTCTCCAAGGTGAACAGCCTCTGGTCGATGGAACAATGTAGGCAAGGAAAGTCGCCAAAATGGGTTTGTAACCTCGGGAAAAGGATTGGCTTTGAGGACTGGGTACAGTGGTCCCAATCTCGAACCCATCGGTTATTGATGGACTGCTCAAGCTGTTCTTGCGATGAGAGCGGCTTGTCGCGTGCCGGTCGGTGGATGGACTGGGAATAGGCCCTCCGGGGCCTCTTCCCAGGAGTCAAACAGTCGACTCAGAACTGGTACGAACAAAGGAAATCGTACTATTTAATTAAAACAAAGCATTGTGATGGTCATTGCGGATGCTGACGCAATGTGATTTCTGCCCAGTGCTCTGAATGTCAAAGTAAAGAAATTCAACCAGGCGTGGGTAAACGGGGGGAGTAACTATTACTCTCTTAAGGTAGCCAAATGCAATGTCATCTAATTAGTGATGCACATGAATGGATTAACTGAGATTACCATTGTCCCTATCTACTATCCAGTGAAACCACAACCAAGGGAATGGGCTTAGCAGAATCAGTAGGGAAAGAAGACCCTGTTGAGCTTGACTCTAGTCCAATTTTCTGAAATGACTTGAGAGATGTAGGATAAGTGGGAGTTGGAAACAACAAAAGTCAAATACCACTACTTTTAACGTTATTTTACTTATTCCGTGAATCGGAGGCAGGGCGCTGCCTCTCTTTTTGGACCCAAGGTCGGCCTTAACCGGTCGATCTGGGCGGAAGACATTGTCAGGTAGGGAGTTTGGCTGGGGCGGCACATCTGTTAAAAGATAACGCAGGTGTCCTAAGATGAGCTCAATGAGAACAGAAATCTCGTGTGGAACAAAAGGGTAAAAGCTCGTTTGATTCTGATTTCCAGTATGAATACGAACCGTGAAAGCGTGGCCTATCGATCCTTTAGTCCTTCGGAATTTGAAGCTAGAGGTGTCAGAAAAGTTACCACAGGGATAACTGGCTTGTGGCAGCCAAGCGTTCATAGTGATGTTGCTTTTTGATCCTTCAATGTTTGCTCTTCTTATCATTGTGAAGCAGAATTCACCAAGTGTTGGATTGTTCACCCACTAATAGGGAACGTGAGCTAGGTTTAGACCGTTGTGAGACAGGTTAGTTTTACCTTACTGATGACAGTGTCGCAATAGTAATTTAACCTAGTACGAGAGGAACTGTTGATTTGCACAATCGATCATCCTGCTTGGTTGAAAATCCAGTGGTGCGAAGCTACCGTGCCTTGGATTATGATTGAATGCCTCTAAGTCAAATCCAGGCTAGAAGCGATGCGTGTGCCTATCATCTGTTTGTTAACCAGCAGTAGGGGGCCTCGGTACCCTAGAGGCACGTGCTGTTGGTGAACCTCGTAAGGCGGATTAGCCCTACGAGACGCCTTGAAGCGCAATTCCCATCGGGTGGCGGGTAGAATCTGTTGCAGACGACTTAAATATACAATGGGGTATTGTAAGTGGCAGAGTGGCCTTGCTGCCATGATCCATTGAGATTCAGCCCCTATCGCTTTGATTCATCCTTCCCCTAACCCAAATTCATCAAAATTGCCTATGTTTCACGAAAAGATGTTACGATTCTCTTGCACACCGCCAAGCGCTATGCCCGAGCTGGTTTGGTGCCTAAGTCATGATGCCCAAGTCAATGTGGTACCTGGTTCCCGAGTGATGTCAGTGCACAAGTCATGGTGCTTGAGCGGGTTTGGTGCACAAGTAAGTAATGATACCTAAGTCATGCGTTGTCGGTGCGGTGCCTAAGCGCATTTGGTGCTTTTGGCTTGATGCCTGATCAGGTTTGGTGCACAAGTAAGTAATGATGCCTAAGTCACGTGTTGTCGGTGCCTGAGCGGGTTTGGTGCACAAGTAAGTAATGATGCCTGAGCTCGTAATTAGTGCACAAGTAACGATGCCTGAGAGGGTTTAGTGCCCCAGTCATGATCGGGTTTGGTGCACAGGTCATAGTGTATGGTGCCTGAGAGGGTTTGGTGCACAAGTCATGGTGCATGGTGTCTAAAAGGATTTGGTGCACAAGTAAGTAATGGTGCTTAAGAGGGTTTGGTGCACAAGTAAGTAATGACGCCTCTGAGTCACGTGATGATGGTGCTTAAGAGGGTATGGTGAACAAGTAAGTAATGATGCCTCTAAGTCACATGATGTTGGTGCTTGAGTAGGTTTGGTGCACAAGTTCTAGGATATTCTGATACATCAAAGGCGTTTAGAGTATTTAACTCTAGAACTTCTATTGTAGAAGAATCCATTCATATTAAATTCAATGATACACTAACCCCTGATAGGAGACTATCAGATTTGGAAGATGATCTTGTAGACTTGTAGATAGGATCATCTGATCCAATAAGAACAGACAGAGTAAGGGAATCAGAAGATATCCCTCAACAACGGAAGACTGATGATTAGACGAAAGAATCTCACGAGGATTGGAAGTTCATTGCCTATCATCCACAAGATCATATTATTGGAGAATGAATTGAAGGAGTCAAGACAAGGTCATCATTGAAGAATCAAGCATTTTGCATTGTAGTCTCAGAAATCGAGCCTAAGACTATTGAAGAAGCACTGACAGACGATGACTGGGTGATAGCTATGCAAGAGGAACTATATCAATTCATAAGAAATGATGTATGGATCCTTGTTCCTAAACCAGAACATAAGAGCATCATTAGAACAAGATGGGTGTTTCACAATAAGCTTGATGAAAATGGAAAGGTAATAAGAAATAAAGCAAGGTTAGTAGCACAAGGTTACAATCAACGGGAAGGTATTGACTTCACTGAAACCTTTGCTCCTATAGCTAAATTAGAAGCTATTAGAATTATGCTTGCCTTTGCTGCTCATAACAACATTAAGCTTTTTCACATGGATGTTAAAAGTGCCTTCTTAAATGGTTTTATTGAGGAAGGAGTCTATGTTAGGCAACCTTTTGGTTTTGAGGATCCAATCCACTCAAACCACGTGTTTAAACTCAAAAAGGCTCTGTATGGTCTTAAACAAGCACCTCGTGCTTGGTATGACAGATTGAGTAGTTTTCTAATCACAAATGGTTTTATGAGAGGCAAAGTAGACACAACTCTCTTTAGAAAGGAATCTAATAAAGATTTCATAATAGTTCAAATTTATGTAGATGACATAATTTTTGGAGCTACTAATGAAACTTTATGTAAGAATTTCTCAGATTTGATGCAGAGTGAATTTGGAATAAGTATGATGGGAGAACTAAAATTCTTTCTTGGCCTGCAAGTTAAACAAGAGAAGGAAGGTATATACATTCATCAACAAAAATACACCAAAGAACTACTCAAAAAGTATAAGATGAATGAATCAAAGCCTATGAGTACACCAATGCATCCGTTATTGTCATGACAAAGGATGAATCAGGTAAACCAGTAGACTAGACTATCTACAAAGGTATGATTGGCTCACTTCTCTATTTAACTGCCAGTAGATCAGACATTATGCATAGTGTCTGCTTATGTGCCAGAGTCCAATCTGATCCTAAAGAGTCTGACTTAAAAGCTGTTAAAAGGATTTTTAGATATTTTGTTGGTACCTCTAACCTAAGCCTGTTCTATGAGAAAAATAGAGATTTCAGGTTAGTAAGATACTGTGATGCAAACTATGTTAGTGACAGAATTGAAAGGAAAAGTACAAGTGGTGGATGTTACTTCATCAGACCATGTCTTATATCCTAGACCAGTAAGAAGCAAAACTCAATTGCACTTTCTACTATTGAAGCGGAATATGTATCGGTTGCTAGCTGTTGCTCACAGCTTTTATGGGTAAAATATCAACTTCAAGATTACTCTAGCTTTGAGCATAATATTCCAGTGTTATGTGACAATACTAGTGCAATCAATTTATCTAAAACCCCTATTCAACATTCTAAAGCAAAGCATATAGAAATAAGACATCATTTTATTGGTGATTATGTCCAAAAAGGTGTTTTTGATATTAAATTTATTGATACAGACCATCAATGGGTTGATATCTTTACAAAAGCTTTACTGAAGAACGCTTTAACTTTATCTTAGAAAATTTGCACATTAAAGTTTTGCATGAGTAAAATGTCTTACATGCATCGTCTTATTAATTGTTTACGTCTTATGCTTCATCATCTTACACTCTTTTATACTCCGTCTTAGTAATACGTGTTTCTTTGAATATGGAAAGTTTTTATTTTTTCGTCTGACTTTCACCTCATGATTACTCATTGATAACCTCCCAAGAAACGTGCGTCATTCTTCCCTGCCACATCAAGTCATCATAAATACACGTCCCTTCATTACTTTCAAACTTCACATATATTCAAAATAATCGCTCTTTCTATCTCTTTATACTCTTTGAAAACCCCTTCATACTCTTTGCACTCAAACTCTCTCTCGCTTTCACTCTCAAAACCTTAACCTTCAACTTGCGTTCATTGCCAGTCAGAAACAGCTTGTCCCCATGGAGAGATTCCTAGAAAGTGACTTTGTGGTTGGAAAATGGGCTGACTTAAAGAAACTAGAAGAAGAAGGGTTTCCCCTGCATATGTATATTAAGAATGTCGGATGGGAATCGTTTGTTCAAAAGCGAACCCACTAGTATCACGCTCCATATGCCTACTTCTGGGCATTTGCATTTGCATCTGAGGTGGATGGAACCATCACTGGAACTGTAGACAATTAAACCATTATCATCTCAACTAACAGCATTGCAGCAACGTCTAGCTACAAGGAGGAAGGCGACTTGTTTACAAAAGACTGGGACAGAGCCATCACCCCATAAATGGTCGACCTAGCGTTGTATGAGAGTCCCAAACCCCAAACTGACAACAAGGATGTTCTAAAGAGGTTTCTCTACTCTTCAAACATAAAGTGTGTGAACACTCAATTTTATCCGGGTATTTAAAAAAAATACCAAAAATGAAAAACATTATAAATATATATATGAAATTTAAAAAAAAAAGGAAAGAAAAAAATATTAAACATTAAATAATTAAAATCGAACAGTAAGAGAAGAGCTTTATAAAGTTGTTAGGGTAATGCAAAAAACACAAGCTTTTTCTTTTAGATCCATAATCCAATTCAAAAAGATAAGAAAATAGAATGAAAAGAAGAAAAAGACATGGGCTGTTAATAGAAGAAGAAAAAAAGTGACACAATTGTGCCGACATATTAACAAGAGAAAAGGAAGAGAATATGTGGTAGAAGGGTCTAGAATGTGTGAGTCATCTGGATTTCTCCTTATCCATAAGAATATATCAAAATTTTAGGAAAACAGTTACCGCACAAAGGGTGGCTTGGTGACCCTAACTTTTGCTATAATTACTGGGTGAACAATGACTCCGAAAAAAAGAAGAAGGGAGAATTGTCACTCTACTTCTAAGAGGACTCGCTACTTTTGGAGAGGGGAGGTTCTGAACCTTAGAGGGAAGGTTCTAAAGGTATGCCTTGTGACTTACTCTTCGCGTAGCATGTGGTGAATATGGTTTAGCTCTCTTTATCCCTGCTACCTTTTGTTCTTTTCCCTCTTACTTTTTCTTTTGCATTTGAATAAGTCTGGATGAATAGATACTTCCATCTCATTTTTGTGCTTTGATTTATGAGTGTAGCATAGGCACATTTTCAACACACACACACAGAGATTTGAATTTCACTTTTGCACACACTAATCACTTCTCACTACATATACAATAAAAAATTCTCTGCACATCATAGCATTCACACACAGCACACGCTCACGGTCACCATCACTTTTTCTCTTTGAATAAATGCTTTTCACATCACCACATAAGCACTCTCCATTGGCAGCAACCATTTGATTTTCTTCTTCACTCACGACACCTTATAGACCCTTTTACTCTCTTCCTTCCCTTCCTCAGATCCACTCTTTTCTTTTGACAATAAAATGTTGTCGTTCTCTTTATGAAAAGTCGTGGCTCTCCTTTTGGATCCTCCATAAAAAATAAAATCACCAAGTCAATTAGCGGCCATGTTCAATGACACCATGGATTAGGGGTGGCAAAACAATCCATTTATCCATCATCCACCCAATCCATCCACAAGTAAATTCATCCAATCCATCCATTACACAAAAAATAATAATGGATTGGATCCAATCCATCCATTTAATTTTATGGATGGTTAGTGATCTATTTACTATTTTTTTAAAATCCATTGGATTACATTAAATAAGAAATAAAATCCATTGAATAAAAAAAATAAAAAGACATGTCTTTTTTTCAAAATAATTTGTTTTTCGGTTTTATAAACAAATTTTCATTAAAAAAATAGAGTAGCCATTAAAAAAAAATAAAAAATTTCTAATCAGGTTTAAAAAATAATTCCTTGAACCTAAACATTTATGATATAGCTAGTTAGTGATTCAAATATGCATCCTGGTTATTATGCGAATTGTTAAGAAATTACATTTAAATTTTGTCGATTCTCCCTACACAGAATTAGAGTTATTAAAATATGTTTTTATTTCGAAATATGATAAAAAAATTTCAAGTTTTTACGTTTTGAAAATTCCTTGGTAGTTGTTTTCTATTTTTTCTTGAACATAATTTTGTGATAACTTGAAAAAATATTATTTTAACACGACAGAATTGGAAAAAAAAGAAAGAGGTTAGAGAAAGGAGAGAGAAGAGAGAGGAGGAGAGAATATTTTAAAAATAAAAATTATTTAATTTTTAAAATATATTATTTTTGTGGATAGATTGAATATCTATCTATCAAAAAATTGTTAATAGATGAATTTGATTGAATTTTATTAGATGAATCATGGATGGAATAGATTTTTAAATGAATTTTTAATGGATCAAAATGAATTAATAAATTGTTTTTATCCAATCCATTATAATCCAACTAAAAATTTATCCGATTCATCTGTTTGCCACTCTTACCATGGATGGATCAGAATCGTTGCAACCATCAGCACTGTTATGAATCCATGCAGTACCAATTTCCGAGTCAGCATTAAGCCAATGGATCCTTATCCTCATTCACAAAGCACCAAAGATTCACATCGACCACGTTCGGCCAGTAGCGATGAAGCTTCATGAGAATCCTTTTGCATTTTGTTTCTCCTGTTCTCTTGATTAATCATCATCTCTCATTATAGCTATGTGATCTTGTTCTTTTCTCATTCTTTTACTGTTTTTAGTTCTTTTCTAGAATTGCTCTGTCATATGCTTATTGTTGTGTTGCCTTGCACATGGTGTTATGAGTTTTATTCATCTTTGCAGTCTCGGTGGTTTTTTTTTTTCCTTCTCACTAGCTTTATTTTAATTTCTTTATTCTAATATTTGACTGCTTGTCACGGTTTAAGTGCTGTCATGTTTCTGCGTCTTTATTTGTTCTTATTTTACTGGTCATATTTCCTGGATAAGTTAGTAGTCTGTGATGTGTTGTCACACTCTCGTTGCAAAAGGTGAGTTTTTGTTCCCTACTCAACCAGCTTGGTGGCTCAACGTTTTGGGGATAATTTTAGTAGTGAATTTATCCTTAAGTTTCGTTTTATGAAAAAAAAAAAAAAAGGAAAGTGAGATCAAATTAATTCCAATAAAATATCCAAAATACATATGTGAAAAAAAAATTAGCGTGTCCATCTTTTTTTTTTTTAGTAATATTTAGTTCAAACTCAAAAAGAAAAGAAAAGACTGAGCGTTGTCTCTATCATCTCTTTTCCTTTTCCCTTTATTTTGTTTACTTAGCAATTTTGTGAATAGTCATTTCAATCACATTTATATTTTTTTCGTTTTCATATGATAAAAAACTCAAAAAAAAAAAGAGGAAAAATTTATGAAAAAAAATAATTTTAGTTCTATTAATATCTTATTCCGTTTCATTTTGTTATTGTTTTAAAATTTACAATAAAATAAAGTTAACATTCTTTTTCACCCTTATTTTGTTTCAGATTTTCCAGTTATTTTCATTTGGGCAAATAATTTATTTATTTTTGGCAATATAACAATTAGTTGAGAATTTAATCTTCAAATTAAACTTCAAGCGCTTTTTCTCAAAAAACTAAATAATCATAAAATATAAAATGACTACTTTGGAAGTACTTCCTAATTGGGTATTTGGTAAATTTGACATATCTGAGTTGTACGACTTGGTGATGTCAAATTTAATAACCACAAAAATTTTCAAAATTAAAATATCAATCCTCTAAATGTTTTCTATAAAGAATTACGCGAGTCTGATTCCTCATTGCACCAGAGGATACGTAAGAGCAGGAACCCACTTCTATCGATCTCAAAAATAATAAAAATTAATCTCTTCTTTAAAATAAAATATTCTCTTCTTAAATAATTTTTTTTGATAATAAATAACAAAATTTGTAAATAAGTAAAATAAATCTTCTTTAGGGGTAAAATAAATATTTTTGAAATTATCTTAATTTTGTACATATAATTAGGGGTAACCATCTTTATGACGGATGTGGGTAGGGTGTTAACACCTTCCCTATACGTAAATGACTCCCGAATCCTATTTTTGGTTTGATACCATTTTTTTTTTTTGGTTTTTTCTATACTTTTTCCCTTAATAAACTTTAGTGGCGACTCCTTTGTTTTTATCATTATTTTTTGCCGTCCTGTCGTGACCTTGGTTGCGACGGGAATGCAGACTTATCAACAACGTCCTCCTGCACAATATCCTACCAGGAAAAGCTCTAAGGATAATGTATCTTCCAAGGACAGATTCTGCATACACAAGCTGTTGATAGGTCAGAAGGTCACTTGCTTGCTGATGCGCTAAAAATACGCTCAAGGGCAAGCGTACCCTTATCGCATAGTAACAAAAGGACGTGGGTCCGATATCGACCCCAAAGGACTAAATGGCGATTACCAGTTTCCAAAGGTTCTATATTGTTTAGGTGAATCAAATAGGTAGTAAATTGATTCAATAATAATAAACGTGTAACAAGAATTGCAAAACAAGTAGTGGCAAGTAGAGAAAAATTTAGAGAAAAATAGGCTTAGGGTTGTGGTTTCCTTCGTGCTTTTAAGTTCCTTCATATCTAATTCTAACTGAATCTCGTACTATTCATCAATTACCAATATTTCCCTACGCATTTATTATCAATTGTTGGTCATAAATTACAATAATTTTTTCTAGGTTAATTTCTCAATTGATCATATGAGATATTAAAACCTAGGAAGGCATGAAGAATGAAGGGAGGGATTAATTAATTATTTAATCTAATTGAAAATTAGGAATGAAGGTTGATCATACAACAAAACCTAATTCAATTACCCTACATGTCTACCAATTAATTGCGGTACGGTCGCAGTTCAATTAATCGATTCGAAACTTACAAGGGACGATCAATTCCAAGTAAGAAAATGAGAACAGTAGAGCAATCTAATTGATTGAATAGAATCAAGAATTCAATTAAGGTTAAACATTTAGGGGTTCCAAACATTAAGTACACCACAACCTTAACAAGGAATTTAACTACTCATGGCAAGAAGAGAAATCATAATTTCAAATAAATACATCAAAGGAAAGAGAAGAAAAAATCTTTTACAAAAAAAGGTTTTTCTCCTAGTCTCTGACTCTCAGTGTCCTATTGTCCTCCAAGAATCCTTCTCCAAAAGCCAAACACAAAAAAGAAAAATTGGAAAAAGAATGGAGATAAAGTAAAAGATGATGCCCTTGTGCTTTGCTCCTTGCTATTTGTAATAATTTCATAATTCTAGAGCAAAAGGGTTAACCCGATCCATTCCACCAAATCTAGGCCCATTAAAATAAAATTAAAGTTGGATCTTGAACTCGCCTAGCGAGGTTAGAAACCCACTGGGTGGTTTTTCGAAAGTAATCTGCTCCGTGTTGGCGCCGAGGGTGCTAACCTGCCGAGTGGGATGCCTCCAAGCAAGGCCCGTCGGGTGCCTACAGAGCCAGCTGGGCGGGTGTGGCCTTGTGCACTCTGTTTTGCATTTCAAGTTTTCTTTTTTGCTGTTCTTGTGCATATAGGCTTCTTTTGTGGTCCTCACCTTGGTTCTTGCTTCTTTAAAGTCCACTTTGGTAAGTATAATACTCTTCTGTGCCTGTGGACTATATTTCCTTTCTTTGCTCAACTAACTTCCTTCATAAAATCCAACAAAATTAAGACAATTCATGTAATTTTAAATAAAAAGCTTAGAAATGAACATCACATGAAATCCTACATTAATGGTCTATTTTCTCATAAATTTCCTATGAGCTAATGCAAAATCATGTGAACTTGCTCTATAAATCTACATAAAATATAGATTTATCACCTACTCTTATCTTGGATAATTGGAGGTCATGCCTCAACAAGTCGAAGAGAACTCCAAAGGCAAATAGAGGTTATCCCATTCCCTACGCCATGTTGTTCACTGAGATAACTAAATTGGCTGGCATCAATGAATCTGGCTGGTAAACCAAAGAAACAAGGTTCTGAGATCGACATGTCCATCATAAGGAAGATGAGGATAGCCCATCTATGTCTTGGATACGTAGCCAAACACCCTGAGTTGGCTTTGATCAAGGAAGAACCTGTTGAAGAAGTGGTTGGAACCGCTTTTCGGGTAGGATCGTCTGCTGATCCTTCTGTTGGTGTTGCTTCTGCTTAACCTCCACCATAGACGAAACCCCAACCGTCTCAACCATAACCTAAACGGACTAAACCCACAAACCTAAACTACCCATCAAAAGACCATCTCAAAAGACCCACAACCACAAACACATGACCAATCGTCTTCCTCTCATAAAAACAAAAAGCCCCTAACTATTCATCTGAAATCCAAACCAATCCCCTAACTAGATGATGACGATGACTGTAACATCTTGTTTTTCCTAATACGTGATTAAGTGTTTTAATAACTAAAAGTGTCTAGAATTGTTTTGTGATGCTTGTGATGGATTGATTTGGTCAAAAATCACATGGATCATCTTTTTGCGAACTGCAAAAGTCGTGATTTGGTGTTGGGTGACAGTTGACAGAATACTGTCAATTAGCGACAGAATTTTCAGTCTAGCGACGGAAATTTTGCCTATAGCGACGGATTCTGTCGCCAGGTGACAAAAAGTGGCGCCGGGCGACATCTTCGTTGATTTTCATTGATGCTCTCAGGGATGTTGGCACCGGGCGACAAGTCTGTGACGCTGGGCGACAAAACCCCTGATTCTCCCTGTTTTTGAGATGCTTGGTGTCAATGTTGTGGTGCTATGCATGGACCATTAAAGTTGAAATTTAAGAAACATAAAGGTGGGGTTGAATGCTATTGGTTTATTGTTTGGTGTGATAATTGGAACTGCTTTGGAAAAATATTTAAACTCCACAAGAAAGACAAATTCATATTGTATGTTGAGGTTATTGTTGTTGTGTATGAATTGTTATATGTGGTGAAAGTGGTGAATTATCTGTTTGAATTCTAGATTGAACTTAGGAAGTTTGAGATATGTGCTTAAGCCAATCTAGATATGTTGTGAGAGTGATTTTGGGTTTTGAGAGAAAAAACAGTTGAGTTAGATCAGTTTTGGGATAAGAGTAGTGGTTTGGTGAGGTTTAGGCTTCAACTAGCCAAAAGTCCATGCGAGAGCTCTGGGGAGGTCGAATATAGGAAGGAAGGGGGGGATTTCCCCTTCATTGTCCCATTCTCCCTTTCTCTCTCATCTCTTCTCTCTCTTTTCTTCATCCCTCTCTATTTCTCTGAGATTTCTCGAGTTAGTTAGGGGTGTTAGAGGTTTCTCAACCCGATTTCGTATTCTTGAGTGTGGATGGTGGATTTCTTGGAAGATTGGCTCAAAGGTCTCCTGCTCTTATCCTCATCTTTCCAACTTTCAGATTTGGAAGTCTTAGAGGTAAGGGAAGCTTACTAATGTTTGATTTCATGTTTGTGGTCGTTGATATGTTGATTTAACGCTTTTGAATCGATTGATTTTGGTGAAAATCTTGTATATGTAAGTTTTGGGAAAAATGGGTTTCAAAAAGGATTTTGAGATTTGAGGTTGTTTATGGCTAAAAATTGTTGTATAATCGGTTAGAAATGCATTGAAAGTATTTAGAATTGATTTGGAATGGTTGTATAGCAGTTAAAACTCAAGGAATTGAAGAATCACATTCCATATACCCTGTTCGTGTCGCACCACACGGGCGACGGCCCCCTCCTGCCGGGCGAGGTTCTTCCGAGCCCAAAAAATGGCTTCTGGAAGAACGTCGCCAGGCAACGTTCTTGTGCCGCCGCTGGCAGGATGCTGAACAAAAATGAAATTGTTCTCTTTTGTTTTATTTTAATTGAGTAAGACTTAAATCCAACAAAGAATGTGAAATGTAGTTGCTTGCTTTGGATTACATGTTTAGATGTCATCCTTTGAAGCATTGGAAAAATGTTTAGCCTTAAAAGAAAAACATACTTGTCATGGTACCCGGATTTATAAGTTTCATTATTGTTTGTGTGTGTTGTTATTACCATTCCAAACTTGGCTATTTTGCATACTTTGTTATTGTCATGAATTGGTTGATAATTGTTGGAAAGGTAATAGTTGATGGAGGGTTATCTAAATAGAAACTTCCACTAGTTGTAGAATGAGGTGATAATGTGATATTTTACATGTTGACCATGCAAGAGGCTGGATTGGGCCTGCATGGGGTTGATGGGATTGTTGGACCAGGTGGTGCTAAGTAAGCCACGTGGGGATATGTTGGTTATATATTACATATATATTATCTGTATTATATATATATATATGTATTTATATATTATGTATATATATTATATGTATTATGTATATGATGTGTTGATTGTTGTCGTGGTGGATGGTTGTATGATGTATTGATATACATGTCATATAGCTATTTATGCTGTTGTGTTTGAGTTGATTGTTGTGGTGATACATGCATTGACATGCATATGTTGTTGGCTGAGGTTGTATGAGCCTTATGCCATATGGGTAAGCATAGAAGTTGGGGGTGAACAGAGCTGCGGCTCAAACGGGCCTCCAACCTACTGCCTGGATGAAATGGAGTCTAAAGATAGGCCTAGGGGATAAGTGGATGGGTAATCCCGTAGTGGGGCCAAGGCAGTGTAGGCCTTGTGTTGCGGTATACCACCACCCCATACACTTATCCTGACAACCATAAACTTATTCAACAGATCAGAGTTTTGGCAATCCCTGAATGGTGCTTGGAAGGCCATGGTAAGGGATAAGACCTGGCTGATCGCCCGATATGTAGAAATCTCTCGAGAGTAGCGTCTTTATGCATTAGTTGGTGATTGATATCACTAAGGAAGAATGTGACTATATATGATGAAACTTTATTTGAATTTTATATATAAATGAAGTTTTCGTCTGTAACTAATGTTGGTGGTGGTAATGTTGTCATTGTTGTTATAATTTCTTGGTAATTGTGGTTGTGATGTATGTTGGTAGCAGAGGTAGTATTGTTGTTGTGGTGGTTTTTTGTGAGGTTGCTATTTTGGTTGGAGGTGGTGGTAGAGGTGTGGATGTGCCTTGTTGTTGACATTGTTGCTATTCTTTGTTGATTATTGATATGGAATGAATGGATTTTTCTATACTTTACTTTAAAATATATATTTTATTATTTTAAGTAAGCTTACCCTTGTATTGTTTGCACGTGTGGTTCGTGCCTGTGATGATCACGTCTTTGGCGTGGGAGCAAATGGTTGAGTTTTTGGAAGGTTTAGCTTCTCTTAATTGATGATCAAGTTTCGCCTCAATCAGTGGGGAAATGGAACAAGTATGGAGGGTTACTTTTGTTCCTTTAGAGGAATTGATATTCCTTTTATTGTTTATTTCTATTAAAAGAATGTAAAGTGTGACCAACTATAGAGAGAGTGTTTGTATTCGGTATTTATTGATATAAAAATGTTTAATAATGTTGGTGTATGTATTCTTTTTTGATTTCTTGATGTATACATTGATGTAACTATTTTGGTTGGAATGAATAGTTTTCTCTATTATTATCTCTAAAGATGAAGAAAGTGAAAAACAAAGACGTATTTTTATTACTTAATCTAATATCATTATTAAAAGAAGCCTTCCAAGAGATGAAGTAGAAAAGTTGTTATGTAGCGGCAGTGGGTCGTTACAATGACCTTCCCATCAACACCCTACTTACAACCACAAACATAACCATCCCTGAACCTCTATCAGAACAACCACCTCCACCACTTATTGTCACTGAACCATCTGCCTCTGCCAAACCAACCAAACCTTCCAAAAAGTCTTCAAACTCCAAGAAGATTCCTGAACCCAAAACGTGAGCACAAGAAGAAAACAACTCAGGGAGCCAGAGCCGAATCAAAAAGGCTGAGAAGAAAAAGTTACTAAGCAAGAGCAAGAGCAAATTGAGGAAGCAGTGCTATAATCTGTCATTGAGCACTCACTACAAACAGCCCTGAGGAGCCTGATGAGCAAGAGTTGTTTAATCAAGAGGACATCATCACTACCTCAAGAGGTAGATTACCAAGATCCCTTTTGGGAAGTTCCTCAATATGTTTCTATATCTCAAGTCTTTTAGCGTCTTACTGCAGACTTGACGGCTAGACCA
>QUWT01000099.1:125000-165507 GCA_004329165.1 Spatholobus suberectus | reverse complement strand
TCAACCAACATGGGACCAGTAACTTAAACAAACACATTATTGCTTGTCCAAAGGGGCCAAATTCAAAAGTAAATAAGAAACAAATAACTCTTGTGCTTGGAAAATATAGTGAAAGTGATCTTGATAGTGCAATTTCATTTAAGCTTGTGGATTTTAACCAAGAACTAACTCGGTATAAACTTGCTAAGATGATAATTATTGATGAGCTTCGTTTCAAGTTTGTTGACAACAGTTTGTTGTTAACAACCTTAAATTTAAAGAATTTATTGGTACTACTCAACCCTGATTTAAATTCTTAGTCGGGTCACTATTGCTAAGGATTGTATGAAAATTTTTATTGAAGAGAAAGTGAAATTGCAATCTATATTGTCAATGAATTATCAAATGGTTTCACTTACCACTGACACTTGGACTTCTGTTCAAAACATGAATTATATGTGTGACTATTCATTACATTGATGAGGGGTGGGTGTTGAATAAGAAGATAATAAGTTTTGGTTTGTTTGGTGACCATAAGGGGGAAACCATAGGGAAAGCTTTAGAGAAGTGCTTTAAAGATTAGGGGATTACCAAGATTTGTACTATCACTGTAGATAATGCTACTTCTAATAACACGACTTTAGCATATCTAAAGAGGAGTATGTTCTGATTGGAATGGATGCACATTATTGGATGGGGATTATATGCATATGAGATGTTGTGCTCACATATTGAATTTGATTGTTTGTGATGGGATGAAGGAGATAGATTGCTCTATTGTTAGGATAAGGTCTTCTTGTAAATATGTGAGGTGATCTCCAATTAGATTAGCTTGTTTTAAAAAGTATGCCCAAGAGGCTAACTTAAATTTTAAACAATTGCTTGTGCTAGATGTGCCAACTAGATGGAATTCCACATATTTGATGTTGGAAGCAGCTATAAAATATGAAAAGGATTTAGTCGTCTTCAATATGATGATAATGCCTTTGTGCAAGGTCTTGAAGTTGAAGGGGGACCCCCTAATTTTGATGATTAGAAACGTGCTCGTGTTTTATGCAAGTTTTGAAGATTTTCTATGATGCTACACTTGCTTTTTTTGGATCATTGCATGTCACTTCTAATTCTTTCTTTACTAAGTTAAGTGGCATACAAGATGCATTAGTTGAATGGATGAATGTTGAAAACTATGGCTGCAAATATGAAAGCAAAATTTGACAAATATTGGGATATTGATGGTGGGAATGTAAATTATCTATTGGTTGTAGCTATTTTTCTTGACCCACGATTTAAATGGGCTTATTTTGAGTTTTGTTTTCAGTCTATGTATTCAAATGCAAGGATTGTAGACATGTTAAAAAAAGTAAAAGCTATCATATTTAAATTATATGATCAATATGTGGAATGGTACATGTTCGTGAAATTAGTGGTGCGTCTTCAAATGTCAGTGGTTCACAGACACAGGGTACTTAGAGTTCTGAAATTGGAGGTGGAAGGTTAATATAACAAATAAGTTCAGATTCCAAGTATGGAGGTTACAAGGTGAGTTTCAAAAGAATGAGTTAGAAAGGTATATGGAGGATATGGTTGAAGATGGTTATCCTGACTTTGATATTTTCAAAATGTGGAGAAAATGACTACGGTACTATGTTTTTTCTCATATGGGTAGGGATATACTAGCCATTTGAGTGTCTACAGTATCATTTGAGTCTGCATTTAGCACGGGAAGTCGTGTTCTTGCCCCATACCGTAGTTCATTGAGTCCCAAGACTGTGAAGGCTTTGATTTGTTCTCAAAATTGGTTCAGGCAGGAGCATACTACTAGTAGTACCATTACCAATGTTGGTGGTCTAGTTCCACAATAAGGACATGTCATGGAAGTTGAATCAGGTTATGTAGTTGCTGTTTACTTTCTAACATACATAACATCAATTCATTTTCTCATTTTAATTACCTTCATGTTGAACTTTAATGACTTAATGTTGTATTTTCTCCTTTTTATTAGAGATGTAAGGGGTTAAAGGCTTTGTAGGAGATGAGGAAGTTAGGGTTGCAAGTGCCTTTGAAGTCTTTGAGTAAGTATTTTACTCACAAATTCTTTATTTTAAGTTAATCACTTTAATATTCACACATATATATCTAGTTTTACTTTTTTTCACTCAATGTTGCAGGAATGAGTTGATTTCATTGAATTGAAGGAGGCAAGGAGCAAAGGAGAATCATTTTATTTGATAGCATCCTTGAGTTTTAGTTTGTTATTTTTAATTATGATATAGTTCAAATAATTGTTAGAGACTTAGAGTAGCTTGAGACAACATAATGCTTATTTCATTTGATACATGGAGAATATTTTTCTTGTTAGTGTTGGATTTATGTGATTGAACTTGTATTTTAATTTGAACATACATTGGATGTATTTTTCCTTTTTTTCCTTTTTTTTTCATTTTTACTGATTTGTTTTGATTTTTTGAAATTTCCAGATTTTTGTTTGTGACCCGACTACCAACCCAACCACACTCGATTTATGGTCAGGATGGGTTGGGTTGGGTCACTGCAAAAAAGAGCTTTAACCCGACCCAACCCAACCCAACCTGACTAAATTTAATTAGGTTGAGTCTTAAATGAGGATAAACCCAACCCAGCTCACTTCATTTACACTCCTACAGAGGACAAAGGCTAGAGGTGAGGAGGTACAGGCAAAGGCCAATAACAAGGTTGGCATCTTCCACCCACCCAACAATGCTACCCACAAAAAACTTTAGACAACAAGTGATGCTCATTAAAAAGAGAAAAAAAATACAATGCCTCAGACGTCTCCCACACCTAGCCAAATCTCGTCATAGTTTCTAAGAAAGTAAACAAATATTGACTGCGACCATCCATCTTCTTCTCCTCAGTCCAAACACAACCTCCAGGTCCTCCACTCAAGAATTTATGTGCCATCATTTTTCTTAAGCGTGCAGCATGCAGCATGGACGTCTCGGAAAGGTGCAAAGAATCCAATTAATATTAATTTTTTTTAATAATAATAATAATATCTTGTAAAATACTACGTGGTAATGGGGCAGTATACATAAGCACAATTTTGGTCAAAATTGAATAATTGCAAACTTTTATAATTAAATTTAATTACTTAAATAATTAATATAAAATTAATTTTTAAAATTTGAAGGAAATGAGAGTGTGTAGTTCGGCTACATCACTTTATTTTTCAGTCACAATTTACTTAACTAATGGATAAATACAAACTTTTTCAAATTAAATTAATTTACTAAATTAAATAATAATTAATTAGAATAATTTTTTAGGAAATTAAAAGATGATATTCGGCCACATCACCTCATCCATACCAGCAACAATTTTGCTACTTAATGGATAAACAAATTCTTACATTTAAATTAATTACTTTTAATAGTTATTAATAACCTCATATTTGTTAAATTTGGTGGCATTATTTACTACCACACAAATCAACCCCGATTCACCTATAATACCCCTTGCCACAAGTATGTCCTTGGACTACTTTTGCCAGCAATTTCACTTCTTTCAAAATTCTTATCATCTAAAGTACAAAAATTTACTAGGTTGTAGTGTTTGGAACAAAGAAAACTCTAATTTCTTGGTGAATTTTTTAATTGGAGTAAAGCAACTCTTTGATCCTTCTCTTTGTCCAAGATTCTTGTGGTAAAGGAGGAGTGAGGTATTTAATTTCATTATTATTGCTTAAACAAAAGGTTTATGGGATGAGATCTGGCTCCCAAATCACTTAGTTCTTGTTTTAATTCATTTTATGTGCTATTATTTGAATTGATTGATTATATGATGGTTTAATGTATTATGAGTGATTCATATGAAGTTGGTGATGTTTACAAATGGTTAAATTCATGTTTGATTGATTTGTATGTTACTTAAAATAAAAACAGGTTATTTTCCTTGTGCTTATTTTTCGGTTTCTACATGAAATAAGAAAAAAAATGTTTTGTTATTAGTAATAATAAATACAAATTAATATTTATAATAAATTATTATTAATAAAGATGTTGATTTTTTTTAATTTAACTTATTATGGTTCTTGGTCATATTAGTTCTAAAACGGATACATTGTTAAAAAAATTATTTTAGATAATTATCAATGAAATAATTTTATTAATGATTTGAAAATTAAAAATAAAAACAGGTTATTTTCCTTGCACATATTTTCGGTTTCAACAAGAAATGAGAAAAGGAAAGTTTTGTTACTAGGGATAATAAATATAAATTAATATTTGTAATAAATTATTATTAATAAAGATAGATGTTGAAAAAAAATTAATTTTTCTATTTAACTTATTATGGTTCTCGGTCATATTAGTTCTAAAATGAATACTTTGTTAAAAAAAATTTACGTAATTATCAATGAAATAATTTTATTAATGACTTGAAAAGTTGTAAAATTAAAAATTTTTGTTTAGGAAAACTAGAAAAAGTATTCGTCCATGATGATTTTTAATAGAAATTATTTTTACTAAAAGTTTTTATATATTTATATTATTTAGGTATAAAATAAATAAAATTAATGGCAACGTCAGCAAGTAATATCATCTGGTGGTGGGTAAGAGAGTTGCATTAGTGGTGGCAGCAGTGGGTAATATCGTGCCAACCATGTTTTTGACAAAATTGGTGAGAGAAGATGAAAGAATTGGTAGCCACTTTATTTTTCTTGGGACGTGAGAAGAGAGGGAAGAGAAATAATTTTTTTATTTTTTTAAATAATAATTTTTAAAATAACTATAATATCCTTAAATGTATTAATTAAAACAAAAAAAAATGATTAAGTTTTTTGTCATAAATTTTTGATGCACATTGCTAATGTATTTTAACTAAAAAAGGTATGTTATATATGACAAAAAAATTATGACAAAAAAACTTAAATTTTAAAATGTACCTTTTTTTATGACATACCTTTTTTTAGTTAAAATACACTAACAATGTCCATCAAAAATTTATGACAAAAAAACTTAATCATTTTTTTTGTTTTAATTAATCCATTTAAGGATATTATAGTAATTTTAAAATTTATTATTTAAAAACATAGAAAAATTTATTTCTCTTCCCTCTCTTCTCACGCCCCAAGAAAAACTAGAGTGGCTACCAATTCTTTCATCTTCTCTCACCAATTTTGTCAAAAACATAGTTGGCGCGATATTACTTGCTGCTGCCACCATTAATGCAGCTTTCTCACCCACCACCACATGATATTACTTGTTGTCGTTGTCTTTAAAACAGTTGGGTCATACTAAAAATGATCTTTCCACTATAAACTTTAATGATAAGAAAAATCGGAGATTTATGTAATTCCGGTCCCCTGAAAGGGGGAAAAAAAGATAGATATTTACTTTCTTTGCATTAACAATACAACCATATGCTTTCTTTGTATAAACAAAATGAAAATCCAAACGAAAAATTCTGTGTTTATTTATGCTTTGATAGACATTATTATTTTTATTGAATTTCTTTCTTTGATATACTGATAATGACATCTGTCCTCTACGTATTCAAGGTCCTCAAGGGTTCAATATCAACAAGACCAGCCATGTTTTCCATGTCAAATCCAAATAAAGAATGGTATGCTGTATATTCATACTTTTTTTTCCTTCTTAATTGGTATGTGTTGTGGCCAACATCTTCCCCCATTTATTTTTGACAATTGAATACACCCCTGGAGTTTGTGGTGGTTGGTGAGAAAAGATGAAAGAATTGGTAGTCGCTCTAAGTTTCTCTTGTGATGTCAGAAGATAGTAGAGAATTTCTCCACGTTGATTTTTAATAGAAATTATTTTTACTAAAAAATTTTATATATATATATATATATAGGAGACTTATCAAATGAGAGGGTCTTTTTTATATGAGAGTGAGAGGAATGAATATTAACCATTAGATCTTGTCATAAATGATCAAGATTAAAACATACAAAGTCATGTGAGTTTTTTAAAAGTCACATAACTTTTTAAGTGATCATATAACTTTAAATCATGACCATCCATGTGTGATTGTACGACCCAGATTTACTCTTCTCACTCTCATATAAAGATGACTCTCTCACTATATAACAAATATATTAGATTATATTATTCAGATTTTATATATAATGTTTTTTTTCAAGGAAAGAAATATATTTGATTTTGAAAATATTTATATTTTCGGTTATATTAAAACAAATAGAAAAATATAAATTGCTTATGTAGAAATAGTTAATTATGTAAAAGAATATTTTTTGTAATAATTTAAGTTAATTAGTTTCACTTGGTCGAATTCAATAATAATCAAATAAAATATTTAATATTAGTAATGATGTAAGTAAGTAATAATTTAAATAATATATTTTGAGATTTATAATTAACATAAGTAATATTTTAAGTTTCTCTATGAATTTTATATTACCTCTGAGTAGATATTGGTAATGATGCATTACAAGTGAAACTTTGCCAAAATTATTAGAGAGAAAATGTGTATGGGAACCATAGTATGGTATGTGTTCTATTGAGAATTATGCATCAAACCTTGAGTCTAAGGACATGATTGTTGCTTGTGAACCATGCATTAAGGATATGTGTTCTGATGAGATGGGAAGTTACAGTTTGATACACAATGAGTTGTAGGCAAGGACTCGTGGTTAGATCTTGGGGTATAGTATCGAGTTGTGGAATCCCAATGGTCAGGCTTTGCAACTAGGAGTTAAGAATGTCGCATAACTAACTCGATAATCCCTACAATTGCTCAGTTTCACCAAGAATCAGGAAAGGCCTTGGGCCAGTTTCTTGAGATATGATTATAATGGTAATGATGATAGTACCAGGCGATGGATATGGACTCCCAATCACTTCCTAGGATCAAAGATTGGTCGATGACATTCATCTATTGAGATATGCATCCATATGAGTCATTAAGTCTTGAAAGTTACATGAAAACTTAGGTCAAACCTTAGGAACCCCTGCATTCATTGTTTTGTGTTAATTGTATAAGTGATTGTATCGTAGGTAATCCTATGAACCTTTTGTGAAGTGATTTAAAAATTAAATTACCTCACTTATTTCATCTTTTCTTTTATATTAGTGTGGTACGACGTTGTGGTAGTAGATAAAGATGATGGATGCTAATAACAAGGATGTTGAGATTTAGAAGAGGGTGATGTTACATGGGAGGAGGTGATAGGTATCGAGGATGACGCTACAAAGGATTCACTGTAATGGTTGTTGGCACTTTATGTTTTGTTCTAGGATAGGGATGAGAGGTGTATATAGTTACTACTTCGACTTATGTCCTTTTTACTTTACTTGTACATATAGAGGAGTAGTTAGTATCTTTTGGTTATGTATATTTTATGATGATGGATGTTCGCTTTCAATGTATGGTGTATGTATGAATGCAATTAATATAACGAGGTCTCGTATGAAGCAGCGGGCTGATGCTCATCGTTGTGATGTGGAGTTTCAAGTTGGACAGTGGGTTTATTTGAAACTTCATCCATTTCGACAATCAACTATGTTTAAGCGCGCATGTCAAAAACTGGCTAGCCGATATTTTGGCCCTTATAAGATCCCAGAGCGGGTGGGGAAGGTAGCCTGTCGCCTAGCATTGCTCGAAGGAGCCAAAGTACACCCAGTCTTTCATGTTTCATTGTTGAAGGCAGGGGTGGGTTCAACTGATAGCCCTATGTGTATTGACCTTCCTGTGGATGACCAAGGACATCTGGAAATGCAACTTGAGTAGATTTTGAAGTTTAGATGGGTGCAGAAAGGAGGGCAGATAGTAGAAGAGGCCTTGGTTCAATGAAAGGGCCTTAACTGTGACGAAGCCACTTGGGAAAAAGTGGAGGAGCTTCGAAACCATTTTCTAGCTTTGATCCTTGAGGACAAGGATCCTATTCAACAGGGGAGGGATGTTACAACCCATGGAAAATAGATAGTTTTTTTATCCTTAGTTATGCTTTGATAGGACTAGATAAGCTAGTTATTTATTTTTATCAATTATCGTATCTTTAAGTTTATTGCTCTTCTTATTTTAATCTTATCAAGTTATTTTGAATAATCTGCAATAATATTTATAAGAAAAGGCTGTAATCTCAGTGTGCAGAAAAATATAAACTTATCTCAGTTTCTTATTCTCAAGGGTGTATCACCATGAACATAAATTATAATCAAAAGTGTTCAAGCCAAACACCCTAAAGCCAACATAATTAAACGAAAAACATCAGCCACCACATCCTTCCACCAACCTGCCAATACCAAACACAATTAGAAGTATTTTGGTATCTTCCTCACTTTCACTCCGACAAACCCTAAGCCGTAAAAACATCACCTTACCCAATGACTGGGAAAAGGGTAAGACACTCACTACAACAGGTCCTAGTGTAGCTCGAATCCCGCCAGAAAAAGTTCATGCCTTGGACAGAAAGACTCACAGCGAAGAGAAAGCATTGGTGAAGGGGGACCACCTACAAAGATACAAAGAGGGTTTGATTTGGGAATACAGAGGGGTTTTTTTTGTGAGAGATCGACGATTGCTTACTGGCTCGACTACTTGCTTTGTCTGGTCAAACTGTGGGAGCACAGAGGGGTCAGGTCACAGAGGCCTCCACCTATTTTTACTTCCCCACATGGATTTTTGTTTTAAATAAAACAAAAAACAAGATACTTCTCAAACTAGTAAACCATTACACATCTTGGCCGTTCATTATTAAATGATTACATCTAATGGTCTCAAAAACTCTTGCACGGTGAAAGATGAGTTACTTTTGCACGCTTGCCTTAGTCTTCAAAGTTAGTGGAGTTTGACTGGGGAATTGTTCACACTTTAGGGCACAAACACCAAGGATTGTAGGGGAATTCTACAGTGCCTTCCTATTTAAAAGGGTACTGGTGCCCTTTTTAAGTAAATTAATAAATAATAATATGTATTTGTACTATTTATCTTACGGATAACATAGAATTGATAATATAACTTATTGTTTAGGATTTGTTATTTTTTAATTGTTAAATGACACTTAAGATTACTTTATTGCCTACCATTTATGCTTGTATATTTTTTATGTTTAATATTAAATTTTAAAGAAATTGAAATAAATTTTAATAGAGTTTTTGTAATTATAAAATTTAAAACATTAAAATTAAATTCTAACTCATTTATGGTGTAATTTTAGTATATAGATTATTTTTTATTGAGTTAAGATGAAAAGGTACCGAAGCAATCACCAAGATTGTATCCCTTAGGTCAAATCTCAATGCCTAATACGCTTACTATTTGTATTTCACAATCAACACCAAAAGAATATATATATATATATATATATATATATATATATATATATATAAATATAAATAAAATTGAAAACCTGTTTGTGCCATTTGTTCCGTAACCAATGAAGAAAAAGAACAAAGAAAACAAAAACAAAAAAGTAACTTCCTCAAAAAGAGGGTGTGTCAGTGCCCAGTGACATTGTGAAGAAACAAATTGGCCTTTTGTCCAACAAATCATATGCATTCAAATAAGGTTTCCTATGTTCATTTACAAATGTCACGATGCTCAAATGGCAACATAGCCAACCCAATACTTGTTCTTAAATAGACATTGGCCAACTAAAGTTTTAATCCAATATCTTATCGGTATTATATACACAACCCACCAATGCTCTACCTTTTAAAAATGGACACATCTATCCCAAGTGTGGTAAGTGACTACCCTTTAAGGGGGCCTTTCTTCCACATGGAGCCACGTTGCCCTCTTAACAGACCAAAGAAAAGGGATTTGTATTCACAAAGTGACAATCTTGAAGGACCCCTTCTTGATATAATAGATTAGGTGGGCTTATCCAGTATCCACTAATGAAGTTCAACCGATAAAAGGCTTTTTCTCTTCGACCCCAAATTGACCACTTTCAAAGGACAACAACTAAATAGATTTTAGGGTCTTAAGAAATTTAAAATAGAAAATTATTAAAAATTAAATTAGGGATGTATCGAAAATCATAGTAAATATGTATTAATATTTTTTATTAAAAAATTTCTATTTTAGCATTTACCTAGTTTATCACAAATGAAAAGCAAGAAAAGAGAAAAAAGTAACCAGGTTTTCAAAATGTTTGGGAAATTTTGGAGTGCAACTAAGTTAATTTTTTCTCTTTACGAATAGAATATTTTCCTGTGTCACTCTATCCCTCTTAGTTTATGGCTTAGCTTTGAAAGGTGGCTCATTTGTTGTCACCATATGTTGAACGTACCATTAATGACATTGGTCAAAATCATGACAGCCAAGTGGCATGCTTGTTTCATATAATTTGGAGAAACCATTTTTTAAAAAAAAAAATCCTTAAAATTTCTTATCTTTTTCTCCAAAATAAGTTATGTTATTATCTAAATACCATCGATAATATTTCATTTGTCCTTGTAATTTAGTTATAGAAAAATACTTTTTCTCTTTTCTCGAATGAATTTGTAAACAATTGTAATGATTCCAGAAGATACTTAACTTTTGTTCACATACAGGAAGCATTGCAACCCTTGTCTATTACTTGAAATGAGGGAAAGTTTGTTAGTGGCCTAGGCAAGATCTTTCTCATCTTGATCATTAACTCTTTTTCTAATCCATAAGAGGAATAAGGCCGCACATGAGATGCTGAGAGAACATTGAAGCAAGGGTTTACTTCCTATTTACAGTAATATAAGTTAAGTTAGCTTACAAATTGAAAAAATATGTATAGTTTTCTGTTTACATTAGTATTTACATTACTTCCTCACGCTGTTACCCCAAATTTCAAATCTCTTTCCTTGTCCTTGAACTTGAAGGGTTTCATTCTACTCTTTCAAAACTGAAGGCACTGAACATATCCCCTCCCCACATAGCAGCGTCTTCCCCTACCACCAGACAACAACACCACTTCTTTTAACGTGCGCCCCTGCTTATCCTCTTGGTTTTTTTTTTTCCTTCCCTTTTTCTCTTATTGCCCTTCATAGCTTGCATTACAGATTCGGCGGATTGGAGAGAGGTTGAAGGTTCTAGCATTACAGCGTTAGGGTTAGGGTTAGGGTTTTTCAAGGAACCTTTACAAAGGAGGGTTCGACACCAGTTACACTGAGGATGGGACTTAGTCACTCCCGCTAGCGGCCAGGTCTTGAACAAGAGGGACTGCACGGCTCGAGAGTGGCTCTTGTTTTGCGTTTTGCACTTTTTTACTTCTTTTTTTATTAATTGTCTTGAATAAGGAGGTACTACAGGGACATCAACTATATGCTTGACGAAGCTTTCAACTGTTGGAAATAATCTTAAATACATGCTTATTTAGTCTACTTCAAGAAAACTTTAGGCGGAAGCGATATAATAATAAAAGATGCATATATCAAGAACAACCCCGTTCTTGCTCACATAGGATCTACAACATGCTGGATTATTAAGGATAGGATAAATACCTGAATCCATAATCGGTTCCTGATCTAACTGTTCTTCTCAGGATCTTCGAGGCAATTTATCACGAACACAAACAAAGAGAGCCGGTGGCTTTATGGTTCTTCCTCAACCGAATCTCTTGAGTTCCCGATGGGACCTTAGCCTCTCTTCAGATGGGGAGAAGGAGTATGAGTTTTCTGTGACGGTGTATTGGGGACCATAGCCTTCTTATAGTATGTTAACCTAATAGGGTTCCCATTATCCCTAATGGGTCAACACTGACATCTGCTCATTTAAGCCCATATCATCTTATTTAAAAAAATCTAATGGGCTCACTTAATTTGACCACATAAAATAAAGCTCACTAATGATAAATAGCTAATATAATTGTCTTATAATATTAGCCCATATTAATTATTGGAATATAAAATTCCAACAATCTCCCACTTGGGCTACATATTGTAACAATTATATCACAATTCTTTAGGCGGCGTCTGTATGCTATTTATCTTTAAACTTTTACTTTAACAATCTGGTCCATCTTATGCATCAATAATGGAACCACCGCGGCTTTCGTCACTATTGTAAAGTGTGACTAAACCCCAATGACCACCACATCAACACACTTAATGACATAGATCAATATGGATGAGCGCATGGAAATTACATGTAATGTGATCTCAATCATGCCTATTTCCAACTGGTCCAACTTTAGTCTTTAGTGAGATCAATCCAAAGTCCTTAAGCAAAAAAAAATTTTGTACACAACAAGATACAAACAGGTTGATAAATTCATAATCTTTATTTCTGCAGAAAAATAAAAACAACATAAAGTTTGTATCAAATAAACATAGAACATAAGGACTCCCACTAAACTAAGGCAACCAGTGACAACACCCATATGAGCAACATGCTCGTGAAAGACCTTAGGTGTCAAGCCCTTAGTTAATGGATAGCTAGCATAGAATTCGTCCCTATATGTTCTATTGAAATCTGTTTTTCTTGAACTCTTTCCTTAACTACAGATACTAATGTCGATAAATTTCGACTTCGTAGAACTCCTATTGTTGTTGGAGTAAAGCACTGCTGATTTATTGTCACAATAGATTTTGAGTGACCTCTCAACGGTGTTAATCATGCGAGGCCTGTGACAAAATTTTCGCAGCCATAAACCACTGGTTTGATGCTCATAACAAGCCACAAACTCCGCTGCCATGGTCGAAGAAGCTATAAGAGTCTGTTTGGTAGACTTCCAAGAAATAGCTCCTCCAGCCAACATGTAGATGCAGCCTGATGTGGAGCGTCTGCTGTCGGGGCATCCCGCAAATCGGAGTCAGAGTACCCAATGATCTCTAAACTGTCAGACTTCCGATAAGTAAGCACGTAGTTTCTTGTTCTCTTCAAATAGCGCATCACGCGCTTCACTGCTTTCCAGTGCTGCATACCAGGATTACTCATATATCTCCCCAGGACTCCCACTATAAATGCTATGTCAGGACGAGTGCAAATTTGAGCATACATAAGACTCCCTACAGCGGAAGCATAAGGAATCTTTTGCATCTCTCTCTTTTCAAGATCAGTAACGGGGCACTGTTTGAGACTAAACTTGTCTCCTTTAGCAACGGGTGTATCTCCTGGTTTACTATCTTTCATGCCGAATCTATCCAAAACTGTATTGATATAGCTCTTTTGTGATAACCCAAGAATACCTTGAGAACGATCTCTAAGTATTTGGATTCCTAAGACAAAAGAGGCGTCCCCAAGATCTTTCATCTCAAAATTTTTTGTGAAAAATTCTTGGTTTCGTGCAGTAAGCCTATATCATTGCTGGCTAGTAGGATGTCATCAACATATAATACCAGAAAGACAAATTTACTCCCACTAAACTTTTGGTATACACAATCATCAACCAAATTTGCCTCAAAGCCATAGGAGGTAATAACTTGATGAAATTTGTAATACCATTGACGAGAAAGCCTGTTTAAGGCCATAGATGGATTTCTTTAGTTTGCACACCATGGACTTTGTATTGCCTAAAACAAAGTTTTCTGGTTGCACCATATAGATTGTTTCATCGATGTTGCCATTTAGAAACGCAGTTTTTACATCCATCTGATGTAGCTCTAAATCAAAATGAGCTACAAGTGCCATTATAGTCCTAAGAGAGTCTTTCGAAGAAAACCGGAGAGAAAGTCTCTTTATAATCAATGCCTTCCTTTTGAGTAAACCCTTTGGCAACAAGACGAGCTTTATATCTCTCAACATTACCCTTTGAATCCCTTTTGGTTTTAAATATCCATTACAACCAATGGGTTTCACACCTTCAGGCAATTTGACGAGATCTCAAACGTCATTGTCAACTATCGATTTCATCTCGTCATTCATGGCATCAATCCACTTTTGAGAGTTAGAACTTCGCATAGCTTGACTAAAGTTTATTGGATCTTCCTCAGTCAAGCCAATGCCATCCTCATGTTCTTGAAGAAATACAATATAATCATCTGAAATTGCACTTCTCCTTTCTCTAGTGGATCTCCTTAGCAGCACTTCTTGAGGTTGTTGAGTTTGAACTATAGGTGGTGGTGCTTGGGGGGGAATCTCAGTGTTGTCTTGTTCTGAGTGATGTTAGGAATAACATCATTATTAAGTACTGGATCTGTTTCTTGAACAATGATAGGTGCAAAGACTTGTTCATTGCTAATGACAGGTTCTTCTTGAAAGACAACACTCCTTATGTTTCCTTCCCCTCCAAACTCAACTTCCTCAAGGAATCTTGCATTCCCCGTCTCAAAGAAGGATCTTGTAATGGGATTGTAAAACTTATACCCGCGAGAGCGTTCAGCATAACCAACAAAGTAGCAACTAACTGTTCTTGAGTCTAGCTTACCTTCATGCAGCCTATAAGGCCTTGCTTCAGCTGGACATCCCCAAATTCGCATGTGCTTGATGCTGGGCTTTTTCCCAGTCCATAGCTCATAAGGGGTTTTAGCAACTACTTTACTTGGTACCTTGTTGAGGATATAAACTGCGGTCTTTAATGCCTCTCCCCAAAGCGACTCTGGTAGAGAAGAGTGACTAATCATACTCCTTACCATATCCTTAAGAGTCTGGTTTCGTCGTTCTGCAACTCCGTTCATGCTGGGTTGCCCGGCATAGTGTATTGCGGAACGATTCCACATTCATTGAGGAAAAGTGCGAAGGGCCCTGGACGTTGTTCACCTGATCCGTCATATCTACCATAGTATTCTCCACCATGGTCAGATTTGACGGCCTTAATTTTCTTTCCTAGTTGAAGTTCAACTTCAGCTTTGAAAGACTTGAAAACGTCTAGAGACTGAGACTTCTCATGTATTAAATAAAGGTAACCGTACCTTGAGTAATCGTCTATGAAGGTAATAAAGTATCTTTGTCCATTCCATGAATCTGTAGGGAAAGGACCACAGATATCCGTATGTATTAGTTCTAAGACATCCTTTGCTCTTTCGGCACCTAAATTCCTTTTGTTTGTTTGTTTACCCTTAATACACTCAACACAGACTTGGAAGTCTGACAGATTTAAGGGTCCAAGAATTTCCTCCGACACAAGCCTCTGAATTCTTTGTTTAGAGATGTGGCCTAAGCGCTTATGCCATAAGGTGGCGGAATTCTCATTTAATTTACGTTTCGTACCACGCGAATCTGTTTGCAATATCTCGTTATAGGAATGCTTAATATCAAGCATATAAAGATTGTCAATTAAAGATCCGTAACCAACAATATTTGAATCATAAGAGAGACTAACTTTATTATTTCCAAATGAACAAGAATAACCAGATTTGTCCAAAATAGAAATAGAAATTAAATTCCGTCTAATAGACGGTACAACATATGTCTCAACCAAATCCAAATAAAAAACCAGTCTTTAAAAGTAATCTAAAAGTTCCTATAGCTTCAACTACAACTTTATTGCCATCGCCCACATAGATGAATCTTTCAGCATCACTTGGCGGACGGCTCCACAGGCAACCCTGCATAGACATACTTATGTGAGTAGTAGCACCAGAATCTACCCACCAAGTGTCCTTGGGTACAGAAACTAAATTAACTTCAGAACAAACAAAAGTGAGAAGTTTACCCTTCTTTGCACGCCAAGCGGCGTACTTAGAACAGTCCTTCTTCATGTGTCCTGTCTTCTTGCAGAAGAAACAAGTAAATTCCTCATCTTGCTTCTTCAGCTTCTTCTTTTGAGAAGAACTTTCCACAGTTTCCTTATGTTTCTTCCTCTTTTTATTCTGAGAGGTCGAAGCCAAATGAGCACTTTCAATCTTATCCCTCTGCAGTCTCTCTTCCTCTTGCACACAGTGAGATATAAGCTCATTGAGGGACCATTTGTCCTTCTGAGTGTTATAACTCACTTTGAATTGCCCAAAGTGTGCAGGAAGTGAGATCAAAACCAAGTGCACGAGCAAATCCTCAGAAAGCTCTAACTTTAGTGCCTTGAGTTTTGATGCGAGATTAGACATCTCCATAATGTACTCCCTTATGTTCCCTTTACTTTTATACCTCATAGAGATGAGTTTAGCCAAATGACTACTCGTCTCAGCTTTTTCATTCTTGGCAAAGAATTGCTCTATTGCCTCCAGGAACTTCTTGGCATTCTCGCTCTCAGCAATCGAGCCCCGAAACGCCTCTGGAATGGAGCGTTTGATGATCATGAGGCACATTCGGCTGGACCGATCCCACCTCTCAATTTTTGCCTCATTAGAGTTCTCCAAAGTGGAAGTGGGTCGTTCCGTCCTCAGTGCCAAGTCCAAGTCCATACAGCCGAGAACAATTTCTACGGCCTCTTTCCATGACTTGAAGTTCGTCCCATTCAGCATTGGGATTCCATTAATTTGAGTAGTGAAGTTAGAAGCGGTAGCAGTAGCAACTAAAGAGAGAACAATAAACATACAATAACATTAGTGGGCATGTCAAAAGATAATTAATAAGACATGCATTATCAATCTTTATGGCAAATTTAAAGACCCAAACAAGATACCTAGCGCACCATTAATCCTCAATCTTTGGATTGAAAGAACTAATTGCAAGTGGTACTCTCGACGCAATGATCAAACATTGGTGATAAGTCCTGTCAAACAACAGTTGTCTTTGGAGACTCCATTGTTCACATGGAAAATCAATCTTTATAATCACCACACATTTACCATCGCAGGCATGTAATTATCCGGCCAAACTGTGTCTTCCTTTGGGCCGAGCACAGTTTGCATGAATAATTTCATGCAACATCTATGTAAATTGAATCGAATCAACTTACGCAACAGAGGTTACTTTGGCAACATGTTGTTTCAATTAATCCAACCAAAATTACCAGACAATAATAAAATATGGGAAGGGTCTAAATTTGTCGAAATCATGCATAAGCGTTAACGTCAATTTTAATTCCATATTTTCTAAATACATCAACAACATACTAGTAAATTGAACAATTTAGAAAATACAATATATCATATATATATAAATACATATTTCTTTACGAGAATATCAAAAATTTGACGTCAATCTTACTATTTATAAAATAAATCTCTTCATGATCAATATATATATAAAATATCCTAATACCACAAATAAATGAAATCATTTATTCCATTGCCTTAACAGTGATTCACAAATACCAAGAAACTTTTATCAATATATATGCATTATAATTAGATATCAATGTCAAGATTCCAAAAGATATGTAATGAAAATGCAAATCATTGATTTTAAATCAATATACGTTAATCTAATTGATTTACGGGTTTTAAATATTTATAGGATTGAAAACAATATCCATAATGTATATTACCGAAATCAATATACACAACATTATGATAAAATCACAAATTATTAACGTCCTTATCACAAAAAAGAATGCCATTAGCATATATCAAAACTGCCATTATCTAATTTGTAAATACTTGATGCACCATATATTGCCATGACTGGATCCTTGATATGGTGTGGCTCTGATTTGAGATCTAAATGCATCACAATCGAAAAAAAATAATGGCAAACCGATTTGCAAGCAAAAAAAAAAAAAAAAAACGTGAAGGTAATCGAAATTAAAGAAACCAAAATCTTTGCATTCAATGTAAAGTATTGACCCCACGTAGAAAAGCCCGTGAAGCTTAGCTAAAAGCCTAAACCAATTTCATTATAATAAAATTGTTTGGATTCGATACATATGAATGTATGCGAAACAGCACAAATAAGCCTTTTGAAAAAAAAAAAATATTCGAAAAAGAGAGTTCTGACATCGTGTTCAAAACCGGTTGTAGAATGAGGCAAATAGCTTAAACAGTAACACTAATACCCATTCAATAAATCCAAGAATATACAAATCATCAAAGATTAATCCTAATAACCCAACATAGAAGACCGCTCTGATACCACTTGTTGGAAATAATTCTTTAAATACATGCTTTATTTAGTCTTTAATTCAAGAAAACTTTAGGCGGAAGCGATATAATAATAAAAGCATGCATATATCAAGAACAACCCCGTTCTTGCTCACATAGGATCTACAACATGCTGGATTATTAAGGATAGGATAAATACCTGAATCCATAATCGGTTCCTGATCTAAATGTTCTTCTCAGGATCTTCGAGGCAATTTATCACGAACACAAACAAAGAGAGCCGGTGGCTTATGGTTCTTCCTCAACCGAATCTCTTGAGTTCCCGATGGGACCTTAGCCTCTCTTCAGATGGGGAGAAGGGAGTATGAGTTTTCTGTGATCCGGTGTATTGGGGACCATAGCCTTCTTATAGTATGTTAACCTAATAGGGTTCCCATTATCCCCTAATGGGTCAACACTGACATCTGCTCATTTAAGCCCATATCATTTTATTTAAAAAAAATCTAATGGGCTCACTTAATTTGACTACATAAAATAAAGCTCACTAATGATAAATAGCTAATATAATTGTCTTATAATATTAGCCCATATTAATTATTGGAATATAAAATTCCAACATCAACTTCTTCTACTACTAACACCCCCTTTTCTTTCTTTTGATTTTTTTTCCTAAATTTTTTGAACTTAGTGGCGGAAATTGTACAACTATGTGCTTGTGCGTATGTTTTAGGGACCCATGGACGAAGCTGAACATCAAAGGCACCCAAAGGTCCCAAGATCTGAAAAAGGTTAGTCTCTTTATTTTATTTTATTTTTTTTGCATTTGACACAATAATTAGGGCAATTAATTAATTATAATACTGTGGTAACTGGTGTGTTGTGAAAGGGTGTTGATTGCATGTGGCAGAGGGTTCAATCTGTTTTGGACAATAAGCTTGTTGCTTGGCAGAATTACATCCTCTGTCACTGTTTTGCTCTTCCCTTCGGTTTTCATATGCCAAACACAGTATGTTCTGCTCCAATTGCTTCTTAACTATTCCTGTTTCCCTGTTGTGTTGATAACATATCTGCTTTGCCTAACTTGTCATTATTACTGTTTCTTAAGCATGGTTGGGATCACATTGAACGGTTATTTGTTGATGTTTACCTTTATAACATTTGTGGGATATTGCAATAAACTATGATGAAATTCCTGTCAAATTTTGATGTAAGAATGTTGCTGTGGGTTAATGCTTGTTGACTACTAGCTGCATTATACAATGCAGGACACAGGACCACTGTGACTTTGTCGTATAGTATAGGGTTGTTAATATTATCAATGTTTTGGAGAGGCACGTGATCTTTCTAAGGCAGCTTAGGCATCCTAATTTGGTTAAGTGGAGTGGGTACCACTATGAAGACAACCATAGCTGTTTTGATTTTTCTTTTATGTTCCTTTTGCAGTTTGAATCTGCTTGGGGAATAGTGGTTAGGGCAGAGCTTTCTTTTCTACAGCCAAATGGTAGTTGACAAGGATTTTGATGAATCAAAGTGTTTTCTGGACATGAAATTGTGTGATATATTTGTGTGCCAGTAACAGATGATAAATATTTTCATTGTTTGTAAACACAAGACCATTCTTTTTCTTTCTTTTTAAACCTAAGTGCAGGGTATAAATCTAGTCACTTGCAAGAAAATTATTACTACTTTAACCAACCTATAAACATCAGTAATCTTGTTCCTATTTGGCCCACTTCATAGTTTGTAAATACTTGATCCATAATTATACAAATACTTTATCCATAATTGTGATTCATGATATTCCAGGGGACCTCTAGTCTGGCTGGGAATGAACATGCCTGCCAGAGCTGAGAGAGTGTGTAAGGCTGAATTAGATCAGCAAATGGGTAGTTGAGCTAGCAATTCAACCCCTTCCGAGAGTAATAGTGAGGTGTCTTTGTCAATTTGGTTAAAGGGTAAATTGAAGGCACGTGTGTTTTCAATATCTCATGGATGTGTGTGTGAGCCTATGAAATATGATGTCTGAAATGTGATGATGTGCACATGCAAACCCAACCTCTAAAAAAGATAAAGTGAAATTTTGACTGATATGTGTTAATCTTGGACTTTTGGAATTGGATTGATTGCATATCTGAATTAACTAGGTATCAATTTCTAATTGTAGGGATTGTTCTACACAAAATGGGTTAATAATTATGTACAGAAATTATGTGTGCGACCTGAGATGTGAAACAGAACTTGAACTAAAAATCTCCTTGGTTTAGTTTGGAGGGAGAGTCAAACGCTTCACACACGCACACATTATTCAAGTTGTCATGTATTATTTTTCTGCATATACTTGATAAAATTATGCAGTGTCTCTGATATCTGAATATTGAATGAGTCTACTTATTTTAAGGCCTTAGGCAATGTAGGAGTATTTCTTTTTCTTATAAAAACATATTTTCTTAAGCTGAAAATTGCTTGTAGGCAGTTGAACAAGTCCCAGGGCTCTCTAATCAGGGTTGCAAAATATTTGTTTTCTATCACTACTAAGGTTGATGCGCTGCCTCCTGCTATCCCTCCAAGTACACATTCACAACCCTTTATTTGCCTTATAACTCCCTGCCTATTAAGACCTTTCACAAATAAATTTGTGCTTTCGTCATCAGATATAGTTTACTTTTCCTTTTCTGTCTGTCATACTTAATAGCATAAAATCCACAACCCCCATTGTAAAACCAGTTAATTCTTATAATAACGTATTGAATTTTACAATATAATTTTGTTTCTTCCTTTCAATTGGATATATATCCATTTGTTGGACTTGAAATGCGCTCATTGTCATTTATTATTAATAATACCTAAAACTTATTCGTATCAAAATATTCTTGATTGGTATTAAAATGTACATCTAAAATAAATCCTAAAAGTATCTCCATCCTTAAATTATTTAATAGAATAAAGATTACAATACAAAGTCACTGTAAATTAAGGTCAATTAGTGGAGGGCTATAACTTATATTAAGTCTAGGTCAAATTAGATTTATTTACTAAATATAAGTCAATGTTTTATTTGTTTTCTTCAAATGATCTTTTCTTTATTCTAGTAGATAAATTAAATTTATTAATCTTTAAGGTTTTATACGATGATTGATATTGATATTAAAATTAAAATTTAATGTCATGAAATTATTTTAAATATTAATTGAATTTTATATAGGATTTACTGATATAATTTAACTTGTTTGAGTAAATTATAAGTATTGTTTACTTTGAGTCTAGATGCCTTCGATTGAATAAAATAGATAATTTTATCAAGGTGTTGTGTATACCACTTACTATAGAAACCACCTAATTATAATATTTAAAAATTTATACATTATATCAAGAATAACTGAATTTTTTTAGTTTAGTTTCCTTTAACAAGTTTTTTAATTTTGTATTTAATTTTTTAAATTATTTATATTCTTATAATTTATTTTTTTCTTATTAAACTTTACTTAAAATAGTTCCAAGGACACGAGAGATGTTTTGTCTTTGAGTCCGCTAGTTTTTGTTCCTTCGTTTGGGTAGTCTTTTGGCAATACCTTATTGAAATTTACACTCTTAATTGCTTAAACATCTAATTTCATTTTTGCAGTGTGGCAACTGATCACCCAACTTTCCATTGGGGCATAAAGGTGAGCTGCTAGGGTGAGGTGAGATGTTGCGCTTGTTGTAGACAATTCCTTATGCTTGTGCTTAGTGCTTGTATTGTTTCTTGTCATGATTTTCTTCTATTCTAATATCTGTTTTGTGTTATTGTGTCATTATGTAGATGTTACGATCCATAATATATGAAGGGAGTTTCAATTAGATTTTCTATTGCTGGAACAATTTTGGATACCTATTGTAGAAAAAAAATTTTGTGTTCGGGGTTTATAACCGTAGTGGGTTTCATATGCGGTATTGGGTTTATTAGGTCTATAGGGTTCATGCAGGCATCCATTGTTATTTATTTTTCTATTTCTGGTTCATTGCTTATGTTCAATTTAGTAGTTTAGCAAAAAAATTTAAAACGTCAAAATGGACTAGTAACACGACTTTGATCTTATGTCAAATAAGAATTGTTAATAGACATTGGTCTTTCGAGCTTAACAATCATATATCATGCCCGTTTGTTCAAATTCATGTATGATGGACTCAAGTGCATGGTTTCTTTAAGAAGTTATTCACAAAAGAAATCCAACATAGCGATTTTTAATTCTGAAGGTTAATTTTGATTAAAAAAAATATTTATTTTACCAATGAGTTTGCTTATTATAAATAAAAATAAGTCAATAAAAAATAGTATTGTTTGACTAACTTATTTTAAATAAATAGTTGATAAATAAAAAAGAACATTTTTAATTTGCGCTTAGCCCATTATAAACTATTTGTACACATACAAGTTCTACAGATATGCATGAACCGTTGGTATAACTTCCTATCCTAAAGGTTACATAAATGCATTAAAAAATAATTTAACTAGAATGTAGTGATTTTTTATATCATTATCTAATCATAAATTATAATATATATATATATATATATATATATATATATATATATATATATGAGTTTAATGATCATGTATTATCAGTATAAAAATTTTTACACTATCAATCAATCATAAATCACCATTGATATAAATTTTAAAGTATTTATTATAAAAGTTAACAAATTTACAATAAATAATAATTTATGATTGAATGATAGTATAAAACTACTTTATACTGTTAGTGCATGACTTGTTTTTTTTTTCTCTCTCTCTCTATATATATGATAACATTGTTTTTATAATAATTACTTTAAAAAATCATGTTTGAAATAATTTTTAATTAATATATTACATAAAAATTAAACTCTTAAAAAAATGGCATAGGTATTAACAAAGTATATATATAAATGATGAAATTAAGGAGACTGCATGCATTGCTTAATATGTTAGGATAAAGTCACATATCAAGAAATTAATAATAATTATTTTAGAACTTAATATGCATGCATTGCTTTTTTATTGTTTTAGAATTTAATATGCATGCATTTTGGATAAACTCTCTTCACTATGCATGCTGTTAATATAAAAGTTTTTATGTTATTAATCAATCAAAAATTAACTTTAATATTATTCTTAAAATAGTTATTATAAAAATTAACAAATTTATTATATATATGGTGATTTATAATTAAATGATAGTATAAAATTATTGTATGTATTATTTTTTCTTTAATATTTACTAATATTTTAGCATTTGCCAATATTTTGTTGGCAACAACAATTTTAATAATCAATAAAACCATTTTTAGCATTTGTTAAAATGTTTTAATACATTGGACTATAATGTCTAGTACATACTTAACATAATTTTTAATAAAAAATTTTATTATTGATTCATTAACCCATAGTCCTTAGGAGACCAATTCTTAAAAGCTTTTAGCATTTCTCAAGCTGTTAGCACCATCACACTTGTTTTCACCTTTTATTCTTTCAAAGATTCAACACCCTATGCTGAATTTACCAAGTTTAGAGTCTTTTTCCTAGTTGTCGTTACTAGCTGGCTTCTAAGTCCTTTCCTCCCCCTTCATTCAAATGGAATTTTTTACTTTTAAATCTTTTATCAACAAAATGTAACATACTCTTTCGTTGTTACCAGTAGGGTTGGGTAAGGAATTGTGAACAGACCAAAACTCGACTAATCAAAAAATAAAAACTACTTTTGGGTGGTTTCAAGTGAGTTATCGGGTATTGTGGGCTGAAATGGATTGATTCGGGTTGGTTCAATTTAATATTTTTTAATCTATTGAAAATAAATAAAATACCACTATTGATAGAACAATAAGGACAACGAAGAAGATTTTTTAAATTTATAACCATTATAAATAAATTTGAGAATCCATTCACAAGTTTAGATTACATGTGGCAAATCAAGAGTAACTTTATAAGGTTTGAATGACATGTGTCATTTACAGATATATTCAGATGACACATGTCGTTATATGGTGTTTTATAAATATTTGGTTGGGTTACAGATCATAATTATTATCATTATAATTATTATATTAATGAGTATTAAATAGTTATATTTGAATTTGAAAATTCTATTAAATATCTACTTTTTAAATAACTACCTTAATTATAATTAAAAATTCTATTGGTCATTTGACTTAATTATTTGTTAATAACTAAGGATAAATTATTTGTTAATAACTAACAAGAATAATATATATAGTTTTTCTAATTATTTCTGAAATCAAGGATAAATTAACGTCTATTTTTTATTTTTTAAAAATTACATACTTCATCAATAGTTTTTTTACTTACATTCTATTATTTATGACAATAATTTAATATAAGTTTCAAGGACCAAAATAATTATTATTATATATTTTAAATATAATTTGGGAAGATATTTGTGTATAATTATTATTATATATTATGAAGAGGATATTTTAAACTAGGCTTTAAAGCAAATGTGATTATTTCCATATAATTTTACTCAATAAACTAAATTTTACGTCATCAATTAGGAGTCGTTTGATTTGGTGTTAATGTATTATTAAATATATATATAATTAAAATTAAAATCATTACATGTAATTGTTATATATAGTTTATATAATTGGAATGTCCATTAAATTATATCCATATTAAATAGGAAAGTTTTATGTGTCAATCTCTGGAGAATTTCACATAAAATCTTATCTCACTTGGCAACACCAGAACGTTTTCCTTTATTTTTTGCTTACATGTTAGCCTGACATTCATTTTCACACAAATCAAATTATGGACAATTATGCCACACAAAATAATGTATGGACAATTATGACATGCAAAATTAGGAAATTAATTTTTATTGTATATTCTAATTGAGAACGATTTCACAATCATCCTTATACACAATTACAGGAATTATTAGTACCTAATATTTTTATTTTAAAATTCAAATAGAGTTAGAGAATAAAAAGTGACCAAGAAAAGAAGAAATGAAGAAGAGACGCATATTTGAAAGAAACATAAACTCTCCTCTCATTTCTCTAATGACAGTATTTTTTCACTACATGTTCTGAATAGTCATTCCCATTGCGTTGATTTCGGCTATTGTCTTTGTCTTCTCCATGTCTTTGTTAAGATGAAAAAATATATTGTCAAATTGAGATGCATATATGTTAGATAATTTATTTATTTTTTTTTGCATTTTCTCCATTTGAGAAGCTTCTATTTTTCTTTTTCACTTTTATGTTTTATTGTTCCCTTTTTATTTGTTTGTTTATGTTGTTTTTGCGTAGTGTATAGTCTAGAATGGACGGTCAGGATAATGACATTAAAGATGGAGGTGAAGATGGTGCTCAAGGTCCCAACTTGCTATTAACTTGCTCTTTATTTGAGTGTTTATTATTTTGTTTCTTTATTGTTTTAAATTTGATCTACTAAGATTTTTATTGTTTTTGTATGTACAGATTCAAAAGAATTCAAGAGAGAAGTAAGATTATGGATGAAGAGGATATTCTAAACCAGGCTTTAAAGCAAATTTGATCCTTTCCATATGATTTTCCTTAATAAACTAAGTCTTGCATCATCAATTAGGGGTCATTTGATTCAGTGTTATTGTGTTATTAAATATATATTATTAAAATTAAAATCATTATATGTAATTGTTATATATAATTTATAATTGGAATGCCCATTTAAATTATATCCATATTAAATTGTTCATTACTAGCACATTATTTATTTATATATTGCAAATGTTGCCAATTTGAAATAGTTTAATAGCATTTTAATTGACAAAAATTTAAAATGGATGATTAATTTGATTTAAATGTGCAATATTCAATTAATTACAAATATTCAAATCACCAAAGAAATATGTAATATTATTTATTTTTATGGAAATAGAACAAAATTTTTGTTGTTTTTATTTATAAATAACATTATAAATAAAATAAATTAATTATTCCTTAAAATCCACAGAGATTAACATCTCTGTCCATTTAAATAATTATAATAATTAAGGTAATTTCAACCTATATATATATATATATATATATATATATTCTAATTTGAATTAATTAAGATAATTGTGATATATATTTTAAAAAAAAAAGGAAAGTAAGATTTTAAATTAAGATAAATATATATGTTAAAATATATAATTAAATTAATTAATATAATTAATAAGTATATATAATTAAGGTAATTGTATGTAATTAGAAATCAACTAATTTATAATATCTAATTATATTTAATACTGATTGAAGAAACTTAAACATTTGAATGCAAAAGTAGAAATCTCTTTTATTTGGATAATAAATTAAGAAAAAACTAATTTTGATTTGATTTTGATTCAATGTGAAAATTTATGACACATAATAAAATGAGAGACACATGACACACACACACGTGTATATATATATATATATATATATATATATATATATATATATATATATATATATTAGTTTTTTATTTAATGCATTATTAAATTTGTTGGAAATTTTTATTGATGTAATTAATGTAATTATTAAATATATATAATTAAGATAATTACATGTAATTATTATGTATAATCTATTTTTTTATTAAATATACTTATTAAATATTGTTAAAAAAATACTATTTTTATATGTTAAAATACATCATTCTATTAATTATGGTAATTATGACTGATTATATTATGATATTAATTAAGATAATTATGATTAGTATATATTTTATTTAAGGTAATGAAATCATTTTAAACAATGGTAGTTAGATTAGTTAAATTACTTAATTAAATTGACTATTACAATTTTAAAATTAAAATAGATGATTAATTTAAAAGGACCATTCATTTTGACCTGAATATGAAATTTTTATTTAAATTATTTTTATATTAAATTGTCCATTTATTATTGAACTATTTGTTTATTTATTAATGTGTCAATTCTAAATAATTCAATAGCATTTTGATGGACCAAAGTTTAAAATGAACGACTAATTTAAAATTGACGATTAATTTGACCTAAATATGCAATGTTCATTTATTTAAATAGAAGTGAAACAATTTTTTTGTTGACCTTTTGTTGTAAATAAGATTTTAAAAGGACATAAATTGACTTTTACTTCAAATCCACACAAAATTAACATCTAATTTAGATAATTACAATTGACATACATTCTAATTTGAATAAGTTAACACACTTATTACATATATATTTTTAAGAAAGATAGTAATGTTATTTTAAATTAAGGTAGATATATTATTTGTAATATATAATTAATGTAATTTATAAATATTTAATTACATTTAATGTCAATTGAAGAAACTTAAACATTTGAATAAAAAGTAAAAAAATTATTTATTTGAATAATAAATTAAGGAAAAAACAATGTCAATTTGATTGATTTAATGTGAAAATTCATGACATGTATACTAAGATGAGAGTCTCATGACACATATTATATATAGTTTAGTTTTATTAGTTAATGTATTATTAAATTTATTGAAATTTTTTATCAATATAATTAAAGTACTTAATGTAATTATTAAATTTATGTAATCAAGATAATAAGATGTAATTGTTATATAATTTATTTTTTATGAAATATAATTGTTAAATATTTCTAAAATATACTATTTTTATATGTTAAAATACATAATTTTGTTAACCGTGGTAATTATGATTGATATATATTGTGATATAATTAATAAAGGTAATTATAATCAAGATGTACTTTGATTAGGGTAATGAAAATTATTTTAAACAAAAATAATTAGATTATTTTAAATTAAAAATTGAATTAATAAATATTAATATAATTTTAAATTTCAAAAGGACAGTTAATTTAGAAAGGATCATTAATTTTGACTAAATATGGAAGTTTTATTTATATTATTTTTATATTAAATTATTCATTTATTATTGCACTATTTATGTATCTATTTATTCATTACACATCAATTCGAAATAATTTAATAGCATTTTGATAGACCAAAGTTTAAAATAGATGATTAATTTACCATTAACAATTAGTTTGACCTAAATATGCACTGTTCATTTATTAAAACAGTAATGAAGCAAATTTTCCTATTGTCTTTTTGTTATAAATAACATTTTAAATGGAAATAAATTGATTGGTACTTCAAACTCAAATGAAATTAACATCCATGTCCGTTTGAATAGTTATAATAATTAAGGTAATTACAATTAGTATATATTCTAATTTGAATAAAATAACATAATTACTGACATATATATATATATATATATATATAAAAAGATTGTAAGATTATTTTAATTAAGATAATATTATTTAAAACGTATAATTAAATTAATTAATGTAACTAATAAATATATATAATTAAGGTAATTTCTCATAATTGTGATTAAATTAGTTAATTTATAATTATTTAATTGTATTTAATATCGATCGAAGAAACTTATACATTTGGATAGAAATTAGAATTCTCCTTTATTTGAATAATAAATTAAGAAAAAATTAATGTTAATTTGATCTAATTTAATGTGAAAATTCTTGACATGTATTATAAGATGAGGGATACATGATGCATATTATATATAGTTTAGTTTTTTATTTAATGTATTATTAACTTTGTTAGAATTTTTTGTTGATGTAATTAAATTAGTTAATGTAATTATATATATATATATATATATATATATATATAATTGAAATAATTATATGTATTTTTAATATATATTTTACTTTTCAGGAAACATAATTTTTAAGTATTGCTAAAAATTACTATTATTATATGTTAAAATGCATAATTCTATTAATCGTGGTAATTGTGAGATGGATTAATTAAGGTAATTATGATTTGTATATATTTTATCTATGTTAAAACATATTCAAATTAAGGTAAAATTTTTAATTATTATTATAAAAAATTTATTAAGTGAACATTTAACTTTGTGAGACCTCCTTCTTCTTCTATTGTAACGTATCTTTCAAATTTGACTCCATTGTAAACATTGTTGTTTAGGATTATTTAGTTGTCTAATCTTCAAACTTTAGAGCATTCATTTTTTTTTTAATTTTATTTGCTTTGTTTTTTATTTTATATTTCTTTTATTATTATTGAATTCATTTATTTTTTGTTTGATAGTTTCATCTTTTTTATCTTCCTTATTTGATTAAGTTAATCTTCTATCTTTTTTATTTTCTTTAAATATTTTTAAAAATATAATATTTGGTATTTGAATTAGTTTGCATCTTAAGTTGCTAACATTATTTTATAGATTTTACTATTTCAATTACTAAGATGGATCAGACTCAAAGACTTAACAAGCAGTTTTACAAAGTTTTTTTTTTTTTAAAAAGAATCTTATAGTGAAGCAAAAATATAAATTAAAACTGATAATGTTTTATTAGTTTTTAAAATTAAACTAAACCTAATATTTTTAATTTATAGTTTTTAAAATATTTTTTAATTTATATTTTAAAAATTATATTTTTCAAAAACTAAACCTGATAAATTTAAGTAATATTTTGAGTTTTTTATTTTTATATTATTGTTTATTATTATTATAATAACAACTATTATTCTGTGTAATTTTTTTGTTATGTTTATTTTCTTTTTTATAATATTAATTTTTTACTATTTTTTAATTTTTATTAATATTGTTTATATTATCTTTATTATTATTTTAATCTTATAATAATTTTTTAATATTATTATTAATTATAGTATTATTTTATTTTTTATATTTTATTTGTCTTATTTATGCTATCTTTATCATTATTTTAACCTTAAAATAATTATTTATTATTTATAATAATAATTATTTTCATTATTTTTAATAATTATAGTATTATTTACTATTAATTTTTATTTTTTTATTATGTTAGTATTATTATATTACTCTTATTATTATTTTAACCTTATAATAATTGTTTTTATCTTATCACCCATCGTTTCATTTATTGGAACCAAATCCTCTCCTGCATACCCTCTCTCCATCCCTCTTCAACAAACTTGTTAATTGTTAGATCTATCTAATGGCTAAAATTAAAAGGTCACAATCCCACTCATATCGACATATCGTTATAGAATGCCAATAGTTAACCTTAGCTTTTTAAAGTGTTTAATTTTATCTTATATTTTCAACTAACAAGAAATTATTTTATATATAATTTTTAAAATAATTATTATTAAAATTAATAAATTTTAAGTATATAATAATTTATAATTAAATAGTAATAATAAAAATCTTTATAATTTCAATATATTTTAATCAAATTCTTTTCTAAAACTTTTGTGTTATCTTTTAGCAACACTTTTTGTCTAAATTTAAATTTATTTTTGGGTGTCATTCAGTTTTTGAAAATTTATTTTTATTTATTTATAATTAAAAATAACACTTTATTTTCATTTATTTTCATCTTTAAAAGTTTGTATAAAAACTAATAAAAATTTACTTTTTTTGTTTCCTATACAGTTTAAAAAAAAAGAAATTTTTTTATAATTAAAAGTAAAAAATGAAACCAAATATATATATATATATATATATATATATATATATATATTTAAAACCAAACACTCCTTATTATCTCAGTTTAGAAACCATATAGTTCAGCATGCACGATTGTATTTTCTTTTCTCCCTTATTATTGAGAAAGATAAAAGTAAAAATGGACTTACGAGACTACTAGCATTTGTCAACTGTGATAAAAATTAACTATAATTATATTTATTTCTTTTTGACACTTTAACGTGATCCTTGACCAGTAAACCCTGTGAATTTTAATCAGAAAGTTTTAAAAAAGAATTTGATTAAAATATATTCACTCCATAAAGATTATTATTATTATTATTATTTGGGTTTGAATATATTTTTAGTTCTTATAAAATGAATGAATTTTGATTTTAGTCTTTGTAATTTTTTTTTTATCCCTCTAAAATTTAAAATCATTATTTTTTTCCTATTAAATAAACAGATTTTGATTTTGGTTCTTATAAAATATTTTCTTTAATTTTCATTCCTCTAAAATGTGAAATAATTATTTTTGGTCCCTAAATTTCATTTTTAGGTAGATAAATAACATTTATTTTAGAAATTTATAAAAAATTTTAAAGATATCGCTTGCCAACATAATAAAGACATTAGTAAGCGTTACTTAAAATGATTAGTTGACTTTCATTAGATAGGCTAAAAACATATTTAAAAACCTACTGTTTAATTATAAATCATTTTATACTTAAAAATTATTAAATTTTATAATAGTTATTTTAAAAATCAAATATAAAATAACTTTTTATTAGTTGAAAATATAAGTACATTAAACTGCTTAAAAAATTAAAATTAAAGTATTGACATCCTGTACTAATACTAATAGTTGGGCAATGACAAGATTGATGAAGGACGTCAAAATTCATAAAGAAGTGTGTTGCAGAACAAATGTAGGGGCATGGATCCTCTCAGGTACAGTAAAAAATTTTCAGCCATTAAATCTTTTATTTTCGTCCAACTTTTCCTTCTCTCACCTCGTGGTGACATTCTCAAACAAAATAAACACTCTTCTCTCTCTCGATTTCTCTCTGTAATGTAGAATCTGTTTCCAATGTAGTGCGGCCATGCGCAGAGAGGATACGCAAGAGTGGTTCACGCTTTATTAATAACAGACTTCAAAATACTTAACTTCAAAATCCAGATCCGTGACCATACTTGCAGAGTGGGAGTGTTGTAACCCTATCAGTATTGAACTGCCGCCGCTCGTCGCCGCCGCTCACCTCACCGGCCACCGTTCCCCTACTGCTTCATCTCACCTCGTCGACTCTCAGTCTCTCCTTCCAGGTACTTACCCTTTTTCTTTCTATTGCTTATTTCAATGTTTAGATGTCATTTGATAAGTTGTGTCTGTGAAGGCAATTCTATTATTTGGTTACAAATGGAAATGTCAGACAGCGAAGGGTCTGTTGGGTCGAATTCTAATTTCAGCTCACTCAGTGATACCGAAGCTTCTTTCACTGAACCTCCTGTCAAAAAAAGAAAGCTGCAGGAAAAAATGGAAAAATATAATTTTGACATTTATAATGTAAGTATAATTTATAGAGCATTATAATTATAATTCTAACTAGCTGTGAAACATTGAGCATGATTGGTATTTTTATTGAGCATGTTTTGTTGTCAGGTCTCTAATCCCCATTATGCTGAAAAAGTGGATCTAAACAATCAAACGACACAATTGATTCTTCATACTGCAGCTGATTATGCAGAGAGATATCCGAGAAACGACTCGGAAGAAGCTTTTTGTAGAGCAGATTGTCGCTTTATCCATCGGTACATAAAAGATAGACATAACGGATTTGAAATATTGTCTCTTCAGCAGGTTAGAAAATATATAATTACTGGAAAAGAGTATATGCAGAATTATAATGCTATAAATTTATGCCTACAAAAATATATGTTTTACTGCAATACTATATAATTATAATTATAAATTATAAATGCTTACTATTTGTAATGCTTTCCAGGTTTGGCACAGGTTGATGTATGCATATCAATGCTTCAAATCGTATTGTTTGCTGATGAAAAATGGGCAGGACAATGTGCTATTTGATTATGAAACTGGTCATGTTTCTCCAATTTCACCGGCTAAAGAAGTTAGTTGTTGAATCCAAATAGCCATTTATTTAACTTTGCATAAATTGTCATTAATGGTTCTTATGGCTATGTTGTTATTCTTATTCTTATATACGATAAATTTGTAGTATATAGCAGTACACTGTGGACTTCAACATAAAGCGGTGATTACAAATTTTTCTCTGTTGAAAAAGCTCTTTTTTTACACGTGGAGTGAAATTTCAAATTGTGATCAAGTACCTGCCCCAGCTGCCCAGAAACGCAAGCGTTCATGCTCCACAGTGGTAAATGGAATTACAGATCCAGGTTCTAACACCGAAGTGGTAATGAAAGTATTTTTTTTAACATAAATAGATATTTTTTTGGGCTGATTTTGTATCAATTGACTTTTTACCCATACTCTCTTTTTGCAGGTTGCAGAATCTCCTTGAAGAAAAGGTTTAGGTGGCAGGTAGTGGAATTATGTGTACACAATCTGCTGTTAGTTTGGTGTTTTGGATTGGAATCATTGTGTAGTAGATTCCAATTATCAATATTTGTCTTTGTCTAAGTAAGTGCAAACCTGCATTGTAACAACACTTGGTTTATGTAATGTAGTTTTGAGTCAAAATTTTAGCTCCTCATTCAGAATGAGTTGAGTGTGGTGCATGTGTTATGTTAGGACTTTGTATGACAAATTAGGAGTTGTGATTTCGTCAAAGTGCCATTGCTCACAATTTTATCATGGTTTATGGTGTGTTGACTGTTGAGTTGAGGTGCTTAGAAGAACATGCATGCAATGTTTGACTAAATATCTTTGATTGTTGATGAAATAATTATCTTGGCTTAGAGGGAACTTCAGGGATGTTATATAGTACTAGACTGTGATTTTGTTGTTGATCTAGTACAAGATATCTTAAAAGCTAAGACTTGGTTGTTTTGATCTTATTGTTACTATATGTTATGTCTGAATTCTATAGAAAATGTCCATGTAATTTTTAGATGATTTTGAGGATGAAATTTTAGTGAGAATTTTTAGTTTGTCTTCTGAATAATGATGTCATGTGGTGCAATCATGAATGATGGTTGGTACTACGTTCATAATGAGTTTAAGGATGTAAAAGTGAAACTTGCATGTAAGAAAAATGAACATATAAACTTAGTGAGTATTAACTCTACCTGTCATGTCGAGTGAGTTTTTAGTATGCTTTTGGTGCTCTTGCTGAACTGTCAAGGTAGAATATTGATGTTAGTGCTGAGATACGTGAATCTAGAGCTAATTTTCTTTTGGCTTATCAGTGATCTGTTTTGGTGATAAATTGGTGAAATTTTGATTAAAAAATCTGTACTTGTGATGGTAGATCGGACTCAAAAACAAGAGTTTTTAGTGGGAACATGATTTAATGTATACCATAGTTTGGTTAATAATAAATTTCTGCCTGATATCTTGGATGGAATTGATGATAATTTGAAAGAAACTCGTGAATTATGTATTGAAGGTTATAATTTTTGCAATGGTGTGAGTGACTCCTCCTCTTTCCTCCCTCCCCTTCCTTTCTTTGAACCAAACACAAGTATGGATGAAATCTTAAACTCCTAATCAAGCTTTGTAATCACCAGATTTTTACACCTAAAACTCGTGAATTGTTGGACGCCTAAATGTTGCTTAAAAAGTTGTCCACTGTCACCATTAGTCTCTACCTGTGTTAGTAAAATTGAGAGAAGGCAGAACCTTCTGAACGTGTAGGCCAAGGGTATGCGGTACTCTCCCATTTCCTGCCTCATGTACTTCATCTCCTACTCAATTCTGTTTCCCTTTTCAATTCCAAACTGAATGCTTCTTAATTACTTGCCAGAATTCATGAAGTGTCCAAAGTTTGGAGCCGAGCAATCTTCCCTGTTCTTAATCTCTTCAACCGAATAGTCATCGAGGTAGGGTGAGGATTTCCTTTATTCTTTGAAGAGTTTATGGTAGTGTTAAGTTTCAAGTTAAATAAATAGATTCTCATATGAATTTTCAAGGGCATAAAATCTAGTTTTAGAGGGTTTCGGATCAATGATTGCGTATAAAAATTGGTGATTGCTTGTATGATTGAAGAGGGTGAATGGTTCGGATTATAAGGGGTGAGAATAGAAAAGAGTTGTTGCCTAGCTGTTCTATTTATACCTTTTTGTAGCAAAATTGTTCTTGCATGTGGAATTAGACAGGGTTGTCCTAAGTTGTTTTAAAAAATCGATTGATACATTGAAGAATTTTCCAAAGGTTGAATATCTTCTGTGGAGAATACATTTTCTGTTGTGTATTCTTATTCCTTGATGATGTTTGGTTCTTAAGAAGAAATATCTTTCGTGGTTGTTGACTTGAGTTTGAATTTCTATGGAAAATGTGGGTATCCTTTTACATTAACTTGTATGAATCTTTAAAAAGGAACCGTTGAACCAGTTTGAAGATTTAACCATATAATCTGGTTGACTGTTTGTTGATCTTAATATTTTTTAAGCAAACGTATAACTGGTGTTATAAGTCTGGGATCTAAACTCGGACCCCTGGAGTTACAGGTACTGACAAATTAAATTACTATGACTGGATATTTTTTCTATAACTATATGTTTAGATGGGTGGAGTTGGGATGCAAACAAATATGGAAGAATGAGATAGAAGAGACAGAGAAGTTGTATTTGTACAATAAAGTTGTACAATCTTTTGTACAGCAAAAAAATAGGAAGAAAAAAGAGGGAAGTGTGGGACAAAATGGTTGATGATGGAAAGAGATAGAGAGAAAATAGAGTATTGTATGGGCTCTGCCAACTGCATAAAAAATTGAAGCTAATTAGCTCTGGAAGAGGCAAGTACATATTCTTTGTAGAAGAGGGTTGCCAAAACTTGGAGAAGAGGCATCTACGTTTTACAGCTTCTTGGCGTACTTTAAGACTTAGAGTAGTGTAGCAGATGATTTCTAGTAAGACAAAATTGTCATTAATGGAAAAAGAAAGAAAAAATGACCAAAATATCTACAAAGCAACACGTGGCTGAATGCTTTCAATTGTATAGTTTATAAATATAAATTCATGGTTATTCCCCTTTTAATTTATTGGATCTGATTTCATGTGTGATTGAAAAGACAAATTGAGTGATAGTAAACAGAACTAAAACTATGTTGGATTTCCGTTAAAAATTTGTTGGAGGGTGTCAAAAGTATTTTTAGGAAAGAAATTCTTTGTATCTTTTGTTTTCAATGCACTTTTGAAAAAGTCCAAATGTTATTCCAAATATGCACTAAAATGTTTACTGAACGCCGAGGGGATTTGGATCCTCTCCCGCAAAGTTTTCTCCTGCCCCTCTCCAGCAAAAATATACACCCTTGGATGTATCTATTGGTTGACAATAAAACTTGAAAAAGAGAGCCAAAGTAAATGGTGGCCCTTCAATCAATCTGACGGATAAAGATAAAAAAAACTAAAACAATGTAAAATTTTTGTCAATCCTGCTTCTCTCCCTCGCTTCAACAAACAAAATTCGCCTGCAAAAATTCGCAGTGCCCACCATTAATCTATGTCGTCTTTTATGGCTCTGCTACTGTCGGCGATTCCACCAACGCCTCTGTTACTACTAGCGACTCCACTAACCCCTCTGCAACCGCCAGTGACTCCATCAACTCCTCTATCGCAAATGGCTCTAATTGTTTCTTTTCGAGATTAAATGAAAATTTTCAACTATTTTAGTTTAGATAAAATTATTATTTTATGAATAATTTGCAAACATAAATCTTAAAATAATAGCCAAAATATGAATATGCATTAAAATACTAATTATCAATTAGTCTAATTAGTTCCATTAATCACTTTTGTATTCATTTTTAACACGTCATATTAAGTTCTAATTTTCCAAAACTAACTAAATTATAAATTCTTTTAATTATTTAGCTTGATTAAAATACAATTCCACAACTAACTTTAAATAGAATTATTAAAATATTAATTAAGGTAGTAACATACGAAGCAAAATACTAATTTATTTATTTTTGTAAAGAGAGAAATAAATAGGAATTAGAGGATGTTACTTTAATATTCAAATTTACTAAAAATTTTAATCTTTTCCACATAATTTTAGTTTGTTCAAGTTTATCCACTTTTTTTTTAAAGTTTAATAATTTTTTTTTCAAATTTGTATTTTCTTAACATAACATTTCCAAAAGCAATTGTAACCAGCAATAATATGAATGATGATTAAAATAATAGGCTTAATTTCTGTATTGAAAAAAATAGAAAATAGAGGATGCTACAAAACTAATAAAAGATTTAATAGTATTATATAATATCTTGTTCCAAACATGATGTTCATGATATACAAATTATTGTTTTATTAAAGCATTATTTTATTAATTATTGAAAAGATAATAAAATGAAAATTACATATAGAGGAAAAAAATGAGTATGGTAATGGTGTGCGTGTGTGTGTGTGTGTGTATAATGAATCATATTAGTTTTTAGCATAAATTTGAATATATTGAGTACAAAATTATAAGTATAGATTGTCTGTAATTTAATGTAATTAAAACCATGTAAAAATGTTGTTTTTAATAATATAAAAAATTTATCCATATTTTACACTTTGAAGAAAGTTATATATATCATAATACACTATGTAGTTATATGTTGAAAAAAATTAGTTTTAATTTGATATAATTTTTTGTCCCATATAAGTTAAAATAAATTTAAATTTTATTTATATTAGTTTTAAAAATTATATTTTCACAACTTAATTTATATTTTAAACTAAACCTGATTTTTTTATATTATTAATTTCAATTATTAATAATATAAAATATATATTTTTCAAAATTTTATTAGTTTTTAAAATTTTTAAATAACATTTCATTTTCTTTTACAATTAATTATTTTTAAATAAGTAGTTCTTTTTACAATTTAATATATTTTAAATTTTTATAAATAATATTTATAATTATTTTCAATTTGATAACATAATTAATAACTTTCTTTTACATTATTTAAAATTTTTTCATTCTTCAAATTAGTATTTTATTTTCTTCTACAATTAGTTTAATTTTAAATAATTACTTTTCTTTCAATTAAATTTTTATTTTATAAATAATATTTATTATTATTTTTATAATTAATATTTATAAATAATATTTGTTCTTGTTTTAATAAATAAAAGTTATAAATAATATTTATCATTATATTAAATACTATTTATCATTATTTTTTAAAAACATTACTTTTGTTATTAAACTAAACATTAATATTTAATTTTTATTCTTATAACAATATTTGTTAATATTTTAAAATTTAAATAATAATTGATAACATTTTTTATTGATTTTTAATATTTTTAAATTTTTATAAACAATTATAATTTCCTTTCTAATTCATATTTCTTTTTTCATTTTAAATATATTTAAAAATTTTTAAGTAGTATTTATTATTAATTACGAATTAAAATAATTTATTAATAAATACTATTTTTCCTAAATATTTATTATTTTAATACGTAATTCTTATTTTCCTCACAATATTATTCTAATTAAATTTTTTACACCATTTAATATATTTATAATTTTTAAAAAAATATTTATTATTATTATTATTACGTACAAATTAAATAATTTTATTAATAAATACTATTTATCTTAAATAGTTATTATTTTTTAATACGTAATTCTTTTTTTCCTCTCAATATATTCTAATTTAAAAAATTTTGTTTTTACACCATTTAATGTCTGTATCATTTTAGAAAAATATTTATTATTATTTTAACATTAAAAATATTAACAAAAATATTTTTAAATATTTAATAGTTTTTTATTTTCATAAATATTATTTATTTTCTTTCAAAATTAAATTAATTTTAAATAATTTCTTTCCTATTTATGGTTTTAAAATTTTGTAAATAATATTTATTATTATTTTTTTATTTAAAAAATATTTAATAAAAAATAGTTTTCTTTTAAATAGTCTCCAATTTTTATACAAATATTTTATTTTCATTCAAAATTAAATTAATTTTAAATTCTATTTTCTTTCAATTTATTATTATATACATTTTTATAAATATTTTTTTTCTTAATTTCATATTTTAAAAAATAATTAACAAATATTTTTAAAAAACCTTTGTAAAAAAAATTTGAAAAAATATTTAATATATTTTGAATATTAAATTAATATCTTCCTAATATTTTTTTTAAAATTATTTTTTTTTGAGTGCAAAATTTTGAAAGGCCATAACTTTGGGGTTTGGGTTTTTGGTTTTAGGGTTTGGGGTTTTGGTTTAGGTTTATGTTTAGGGTTTTATGGTTGAGGATTTTAGGGTTTAAGGTTTAGGGTATAGAGTTTGGGGTTTGGGGTTTGGGTTTAGGGTTTAGGGGTTTGGATTAGGGGTTAGGGGTTAGGGTTAAGGTTTAGGATTGGGGTTTAGGGTCTGGGTTTGGGGTTAGGGTTTAGGATTTTGGGTTTTTTAGGGTTTAGGGTGAGGACTAGGGTTTAGGGGTTTGGGGGTCAGGGTTTTAGGGTTAGGGTTAAGGGCTAGGGGTTAGGGGTTTATGGTTTTAGGGTTTAAGGTTTAGGGGTTTGGGGTTTTGTGGTTTGGGGTTTGCCGTTTGGGGCTTGTGGTTTTAGGGTTGGGGTTTGGGTTTAAGGTTTAAGGTTTTGAATTTAGGGTTTCATATTTAGGGTTTCGAGTTGGTTGGGGTTGACGGTTTTTAGGGTTTAGGGTTTAAGGGTTTAGGAGTTAGGGTTTTAGGGCTTAGGTTTATGGGTTTAGGGCTTAGGGTTAGGGGTTCAGGTTTAGGGGTGATGGTTTTGTGGTTCGGGTTTGGGGTTCAGGGGTGAGTATTTAGGGGTTCGGGGTTAAGGTTTGGGGTTTGGGTTTAGGGTTGAGGGTTTATGGGTGAGGGTTCAAGGATTAGAATTTAGGGTTTAGCGTTTGGTTATGGTTTATGGTTTAGGGTTTAGAGTTTAGGGTTAAATATATATCTTAAAAATATAATAATAGTTGCTAATTAATATTAAATAATATTATAAAAAATATTAAGAATAAATTTATTTTAAATAACAATTTTATATTGATATAATTAATATTTGATATTTAAATATAAATAATTATTTGAAAAATATTTGATAGTTTTCTTTTATAAATATAACTAATATTTAATATAATTTTAATGTTTAATTATTTTTAAATATTTTTTAATTTTTATAAATTTATTCTGATTTTTTTTCAATAATATTTACTTTTTTAATATGTTGAATTGTTAAAAATTAATATCCACCTTTAAAAAATAAATAAATTTATTTTAAATTTAATAACCTTATCAATTTATCTACAAAAAATTTAATTTTTAAAAATTATTATTATTATTTGCCTAAATAAATATTTTTTAAATTATTTTTATTTAATTGATTTGTTTTAGTAATGTAATAGTATTTTATTTTCAGAATTATAAATAATATTAAATATTATTTGTATTTCTTTAAAAAATATTTAATATTTTAAATGTTTATAAATGAATATTGATATTATTGATGAACTAATGATATTATTTTAAATTTAATTAAATGTAAAATATTTTTTATTATTTAATAGTCTTTTATTTTCTGAAATATATAAATAATATTAAATATTATTTTAAATTTTATATATTTTTTAAAATACATTTAATATGTTCAATTCTTAAAAATTTATATTATCTAAAAATTTATTTATTTTCAATATTTTTTAAAAAAATATTTAATATTTTAAATATTTAAAAATTAATATTAATATTAATATTAATATTTTCCAATATTATAATAAATTTAAATTAACTTATTTTTTATTTATTTACTTTTTCCAACAATATTTAATATTACTTTAATATTAATGAATTTCTATATAATATATGTTTTTTAATATATTTTATAATTTGTTATTTTTCCAAAAATTATTTCCTATTTTTTTAAAATTCATTTAATTTTAAGTAAAATTGTCTTTTGGGGGTTAGGGTTTAGGGTTTAGGAGTTCGGGGTTCAAGGTTCAGGTTTAGGTTTAGGGTTTAAGAATTTTGATGTCCGTCATTAATAGAGCTGTGAACCACTCCTGCGTACCTCTCTGCCCATGGCTGCATTACATTGGGAACAGATTCACATTGCAGAGAGAGAGAAAG